>PPHD01024080.1:0-12248 GCA_002909625.1 Bambusicola thoracicus
GTATTGCAGGATTGGTGGATTAACAGGTCTGCATTCACTGTATCTGCTGCCTTGGCGGTTTTGTAGTCCTTGGTCGTACCCACCTCAGCCTTATCTTTTAGCTGGAGAGACTCAGCCTTTCTAGTGTCTCTTTGTGAAGCAGCTGCTCTTTTTCTGGGGAATAACTATATTAGTTGCTCTACACTCCTCCTTCCCTTAGTGTATATCTCTTCTGCAATTTTTATTTTCTAAAATAAAAGATAACATTGAACTTCTGGTTGTCTTCAAGTCTGCTGTAGTATTCCTGGTGACCACAGTGAGACAACAATTTCATCCTAGACTTGCTGTAAAATGTATCCTTTAAGGGGTAGTCTTTTAACATTGTTTCATGACCGGCTAGATGTTGTCGGTGCCTATGCAGGAGTGCACCAGGATGTGCAGTGATTTACAAGCTGTTTTCAATGTCTTGCAGGTATATGTCAGAGGATACTCTGTGGTGCTACACATCTGTAGCACAGAGGTACTATCAGTTGTTTGTTTAAGGGATTTCTGTAAGAAACACAAACATTTCAGAAATGGCTTTTAACAATTTGCATTTAAAATTTTGAATAGGAACCTTAAATCAAAGATGGTCAATTATAATGCCTTAATTATCTATCACAGATGAGCAGAGCTGGCTGTGCTTGTGTTTTTAGCCATTCCCCATAGTAAAGTAAAATGTGTTAAGCCACTGTTTTATCTTGCCCCCGGGTGATTTGAGTCCATACACAATAATTTACGGCAACTCAGCTGCTGAGTGGTGGTGTATTAACGCACTGTTAAGTATCATTGTGCATGTTGATGTACTCTCAGGGAATCTCGGTCACCAGACTCACCTAATATAACAGTTATACTGGTTTGACCTTGCCCAACTGTGTGGCACTGGAAAGCCTAAGTACTTCTCTTGTGCAACATCCTAAAGCAGCTGGTATCCCTGCAACGTTTTTCCAAATGTGTTGATGATTCAGATGGGGGCAGAGAAGGTTGCTCTCTGTAAGGATGAAAGGAGTGAGGAAAAATCTATAATGGTGAGGCAGGATGGAGGAGGGAGAAACAGTGAGGAAAAAGGGAGACTACTGTATGGAAAGAAGGAATTGAGTCAAACAACTGTCTGACAGGCAAATAAAAACCTGTGAAAATGATCATTTTTCCTCTAAGCTTGGCAGAGGGCAGTTCACTAGTTGTGGGCAGGGAAGCTGTGTGATGGATACTTTAAAAAAAAAAAAAGGTTTTGTAAATAATATTAAAGAAGAGCCTCTTAAAATATTCTAGACTCCTTTCTCAGTGTAGTAGTTGAAATTACAACATGCAGGTGGCTTTGTAGATAAGCAATCTCCTCGTGGATTAGACTTCAAACTGCTTAGAAATATGCTACCCTGAAGTTGTAGAGTGCTATGAAAGATTTACAAGATACCTGCTGTAAATTACCAATATTAAGTGCAGACTTCCTGTTCACACAGAAATTACAGTTAATTTGAATTTTTATGGCACTATTCTTGTGGAGACAGTTCTGAGGAGGTTAATTTAAAGCACGTAAAGATGATTCCACTTGATTCAGCTCATAATCTCAGTCCACTGGGGTGCTTGAAATCTCGTGGCTTTTTTTTTTCTGCTAGGAAAGTGCACTTGTATTACCCTCTGTTTTCTTCAGTCAGGTCTAGACTTTTTTGTCTTTTAGACTTGTAGATAGCACTTCAAGGGAATGATTCTGTCAGATTTATTTTTTCATTAGTGGAGGAAAATTAGGACTTATAAGAGCAGAGGGGTCTGATCCTGAATTGTGACAACTGTGAAAGATGATGTAATACCTCTGTAAGAAACTGGAACTGTTCTGATATATAATGGGCTACAACTTGTCATCCTAATCAAATCAAGATCTGGATTTTTGATGCATTAGAAATCGCAGATTCTAGCTCAAAAGTAGGCAAGTGCTATAGTCTGTCTCACTGAGATGTTTTCACAAAGATAGTACGTGGTTGTCTTTACAGTAGAAAGGGTATCTTTTTCAGTCTTTAGTTTTACAGCTATTTTATAATTTTCCTTTTTACTTTCCTTATTCTTAGTTTGTTGAAAAAAATATGAAAGCAAAATTTTCTGTAGTTTATGGATGTCAAAAATCTTTGCAATCAAAAAGATTCAGGGCAGGAGAACATGACAGAAATCCTCTATCAGGAGAGGGTCTGAGTTGTAAAGCTTATTACTTGGCTGAAATGTAGCATTCTCGAATGTAAGCTCTTGTTTATTGGCAGAATATCGTATAGCTCAGCAGGTGTAACAAGCAGAGTTCCATTTCCTGAAATAAATTGCAGAGCAGAATGGATCTATCTAAGTGGTTGTGTGCTTGTTACTGGTGAACGATTGCTCACATCAAATGCCCGGGCTGAGGGCTCATTCCAGCAGTATCAGACTTGAACCTTTCCTTCCTCAAGTGCTTCTTGTGTTCTAATTACGATCTTCCATGGTGAAACAGCCTAGCCTAATTTCTCTGTGTATGTTAATTATTCTAAAAGGAAAGATAGTATTTCGTAAGGAGGTCATTAGAATAATAGTTTGCTCTATGGTTTTCTTTTCTTATTAGAAGAAATAAACAATGTTTATTCTAGGTCTGTGTTTTTAGGTGAGATTTTTCTTGCTCATTTTTAGAACCACAAACTATACATACGTATTTAGAATATAAGGAATTAATTGCAAAATTTTGTTGCAATTAATATGAAGAATTGAATTCACATCAACTAATTCTTTGCTCTACAACTCTCATTTAGGAAGAAAAAAAATCAAAAAGGAGAATTGAGCAATTGTTCTGAAGTATAGCCCCAAAATAATGCAAGTACTCCAGTTAATGTTCTACATGCTAAAATGAGTTCTGAGGGCTGGAGTGAATAGCCCTGGTGCTGAAATGCTGCGCCTTATGCAGACCAATTTTGTTGTTGTATTATTTTGTACAAAACAAACTGAGATGCTCTGTGGAAAGAGTAGCTTTGTTGTATAAACCTATCATTAACTTAATTGTTACTGATTTTGTTTCAGTGAGTTGCCTGAGGAAATGTATTATATAGTATTCTTGAAAGTTAATCCTATGATCTGCAGACAAAATTTGATTTGCTGAAAGAGTTAATGAGGCCCTGCTCCACTTTTTTAATGACCTTCCAACTCCTTTGCTATCCCATAACCAGAAGTGTTTCTCTCTAATAGTTAAAATGCACATACCATCTAAACAGCGATGGATGATCCCTAGTCTTGTGTTAGTAGTGGATGGGATGTTGGATCATATGGTAGGCTGCTTAAATGTCCGTCATATATCTTAATTAGAATCATATGATGAGATTAAAACAGGGGAAAGGCCAAGGTTATCACAGTATTTCCTAACAGCTGGTCCAGAAAACCATGAAACAGAAAAATTGCTGTAATTCCAGGTTTCCATCTGTCTGTTTGAAACCTTGAGGACTTGTCTACCCATCAAGAGAGGATGCTATTCATTGCAGGCGTTGGTTGAAGGCACCTGTTGTGAGAGGAACACATTTTCAAGTCTTGGCTGTGTTTTGTTGTAGCTGGTGAACAGAAGTCATTCTATCTGTCATTAACGCCGAGTCACTGCATATATTTTTGTTATGCAGTTATGTTCTCCCAGTCAAGCAGAGGTGATTTGGCTACAGCTTTCAGGTGCTATGAAACATCTTTTCAGACATCTTATGACTTGGCACAACCATGTCATGAGTGGTACACCACCACCTGCTTATGCAGCCTTACATAAAATACTGCATACTCTGACCTTGATTTCGGATGAGAGAGAAGAGCCTTTGCTTATTAAAAAGTCCAGAGACCTGAGCTGGTTTCTCTGATATATTTTCATCTCTCAAGCGCGTGTTTAATGGCATCATCACTCCTTATCCAAGTTATTTCCAGGTTGTCTGAGAACTTTCACTTATGTTCACTTGATAAAAAGCTCTAAATTCTGGATATAGTTATATCACTCCTTTTGGTCAGTTCTTGAGTTGTCACATCTAATAGCATTGCTTTCTCGGCTTTCTGCTTTTTTGTAGCTATAGGGTATTGAGTTTAGTTTAAAATTATCTATGTCCACTTCAGTCTGGCTTTATTTCTGATCTCAGCTTCAGTCCTGTAATCTTGTACAGAAATTGGCAGCTCTAATAGCTACCTTACCTTTGATATATGAAAGGGTTATCTGTTTTTCCTGGAGGACATGCTTTTATTTTCAGATATTATATCCACCAGACTGAAGACACAAGAACTTCTGTGCTTTCTATTTCACTTGAGTAGAATAGTTAATGTGCTGATTTTTGTCTCCCGTTTCATCTGTTTTGGTTTGGGTTCTTTTTGTTTGAATATTTAATGGATGTTTAAATATTATCTATCAGATGTGCCTTCCTATTTTTTCCCACACACATTCAGTCTGGATTTTTTCCATCTTGATATCTCTTTAGCATTCCAATGCATCAGTATGCTGCAGTGGAGCAGAATAGTACATTCTCAAAGCTTTCTGGAATCAGTCCGTCCTCTTTTGCCTTCTGTTCCAATCAGCTGGTTTGGATTTGAAGCTCATCCAGAGCTAGTTAATCATTTATTTGTGTTCCAACTCTTTATTTATTTATCTATCAACTGCTTAAGGAACTTGGGGATTGTCTTAATCGGCCTGTGAAAATTTTAGATAGTAGACCTAGGTCCAAAAAAATTAAACTGATAGGAATGTGTTCATATGTGGCATAGCTGCCTCCTTTTAGTGAAAGTTATTTAGTTTTTATTTTTCCATTGCTTTGTACTAGAAGAAAGTTTTTGCTGCTAATTTATTTATTGCTTCCATGGACAGTTACTAAAAATCCTATGAGTATTCTAAACCATTCTCAGCTCACAATTGATGTAGTTTGGCTTGTTGCTTAATGAGTTCTAAACTCATTAATCACTATAACAATGCTTCTTGATTCCTGTTTTCAACGATGTAGGCTTCATCTGTGTACTAATAATTTAGAAATATTTGCCTTTGGGTTTTATTATGGGAAAGAATTGCAAGCATGCATCTCCCTCAGTCTGCTAAGACCATCCAAAACTATTTCTAAAGAGCTCTTAATGGACCCTTGTGTATACACAGAATTCCCAGATGTGTAAGTGACCAAAAATAGAAGCACAGGATTATTAGACAGCTTTGTTTCTTTTTGATAAAATACTTCCAGCACTGCTGGAGGTTTTGAAGTCAAGGCTCATCAATTTTATGTACTTTACAATTTAAAGACCCCTGAGGTTCAAGCAAGAACTATTAGGAATGTTAATTTTAGAGAGAATTGTCAGATAACATGCTTTTCAGTGGGTGATGTTTGCAGCTGTAGTCAGACTTGCACTTCAGTCATAACTCTGGTAGTTATGCTCTTGGATTTGCCTGCATATTATGAACTTATTGCCCAATTATCATAAAAAAAAAAAGCACAGTATCTGCAGAATCTAATATGGCCCAAGTTTACTTCTATGTCATTATATAGAAATGTAGAAATCTGCAATTCTTGTTTAGGTTAAGTTCACCATTATGTGAAACATCAATATTAATCCTCCTTTCCTGATGTTGTTGCCTATCTTATTCTCTAGCCCAAGAATCCCGGTCACAGACTGGAACACAGCTGAGTAAGGTGGCGTGCACATAAGCATACCCCAGATCAGTTCTATCCCTAAGGATTTTAAAATAATCAATGAAAATACAGCTATAAATAAGCAGTTAGAAGTGCAAAGAAAGAGCTTTGATTAGAAGTTGAAAGTTTATTGCCTACCAAGGTTTTGGAGTCTTACATGAATGTGAAGTTTTGTATTTTGTGGGTGATGGGAAGGTAAGGCTAGTGGGCATCTCTTCCTGGAGCTTGTATCTAGCAAGTGTAACGCAAGGACCATGAATAATTGAGGTTTCCTGGTCAATGTGTTCAATGGAAACAGGGTATCCATGGTAACAAAGCTGTCTTATAGTTAACCTCACAGAGAGCATGTCAATGTTACCATTTTCTTATCAGTTTGGGAGTGCGATGTTATTCCCTTTTACAGTTTCATTCAGATAGTATTTTCTAAGTTCAGAAATAAAATAACATTTCTTGGAATTTACCACCATGCATGAGGAACAGCTGACTTTCAACAGCTGCTTTACATACTGTTTGATACAAGCAGCAAGGTAGATCCATGATGAAACTAGGAAGTAAAGAGAGAGGAGAAAAAAAAGGTTAGTTGAATAATGATGAAATGATGAGACTGTGTGAAATTAGAATGTCCGTGTAGTTTCTGAAGAAAAACTGGAGTTTTCCCCCTGTATTTAAAAAAGCCAATCACTGTGCAAAATACCTTCACCATTTCTTCCTTGAATTAGCATACTAATGCCGTATCAGTCTATCAGGACTTTGAGTTAAGGGACTGTTCTTTTTCATTGTTGTTTAAAAACAACAAAAGTCATCAGAATGTACACACACACACAAAATCACAACCACAAAGAAAAAAGAGAAAAGAATCACCAAGATCAAGGATTCTACTTACCAATGGTTCAGCTGTTTTCAGAGCACTCTCTTTGGAGTACAACACACGTTTTATTTTAGTGCACCTTTGAAAGACAAAAGTTTGCTACGTAAATTTTTTTGGGAAGAAGCAAAAAGGATAAATAATGTAGGACAGAAAGCTACTATCAACGCTCTTCAAAAATATGCTTTGCTCTCCATCCCAACTAGTAGTAAAAGACTTGTAAGTTCAAAGGCACCTTTATCTTCCTGCTTAGTGGATTGTTCTGGGATTAGACAGTTCTGTGGTTGAAGTGGAACACCACCCCCAGTCACTTTATCTGTTTTAACTCACCACTTTTATCCTTAACCCTGTAAGACAATTTCACTTGTTTTAAAAATGACTACATGAGTGTCTGCATCAAAGTCAAAAGTGTATGTGAAAGTACTACGTGTCGCCTCGCCCAAATGAGATAGAGTAGGCAGTCAAACTCACTGTCTAGGATGACAGATAATGCCAGCTTTCTAGACTAAAACCTGTCATTCCTGTTTTCCTACTGTGAAAAATCATTGTCCAATTATCGACTATATTGTTTTTTCATCTTTTTTTAATTTAAAGCTCTACCAGGCATTGTTAGTGGGGGAGGAAATGACAAAATGGAACAGGGTGCATCACTGATGCTAGAGAAATTATGCTTATCCTCCTTCCTAGCCATAACAGTGAATATTGATGCCTATCCTGACTGCCTTTCTAGCTCTCTGAGAGCTCAGTTTTCAGGGGTCAATTAAGAGGCCTTTTGAAAGGGGAGCACAGGCTAGCCCAGTACAGAAGCTGCTCGTAGAATACAGTAAACGTAAAAAGTAGAGTTCCTGAAACATTACTGGGACCGGAGGAAGTTCAGTCCTGGCCTTTTGACATGGTGCTGGGGAAGGCTGTGGAGCAGATCATCCTGAGTGCCATCACACAGCACGTACAGGACAATCAAGTGATA
Source organism: Bambusicola thoracicus (assembly GCA_002909625.1). Taxonomy (NCBI): domain Eukaryota; kingdom Metazoa; phylum Chordata; class Aves; order Galliformes; family Phasianidae; genus Bambusicola; species Bambusicola thoracicus. Next base: position 7,484 of record PPHD01024080.1, read on the forward strand.
AGGTTCAGACAGCATAGGTTTGTGAAAGGCAGGTCCTGCTTAACTAACCTGGTTTTCTTCTATGTCAAAGTGTCCTGCTTTGTGGATGAGGGAAAGACTGTGGGTATAGTCCACCTTGACTTTAGTAAAGCTTTTGATAGTGTCCCACAGCTTCTCTTTCTTGGAGAAACTGGCCGTTCATGGCTTGGATGGGCATATGCTTCACTGGGTAAAAAACTGGCAGGTTGGTGTGGCCCAAAGACTTTTGATGAATAAAGTTAAATTCAGCTGGAGGCGAATCACAAGTGGGGTGCCCCAGGGCTCAGTACTGGGACCAGTTCTCTTTAACATCTTCATCAATTATGTGAACAAAGGGATCATATGCACCCTCAGTAAGTTTGCAGATGTCTCTAAGTCAGATGGACATATTGATAGGAAGGCTTTACAGAGGGGTTTGGACAGGCTGGATTGGTAGGCTGAGGCTGACTGTATGACATTCAGTAAGACTATGTGGTGGGTCCAGCACTTGGATCACAACTGCCTGTAGCATTGCTACAGGCTGAGGGAAGAGAGGCTGGACTGCTGCCCAGCAGAAAAATGTCCAGGGGTACTGGATACAGAATAGGCTACAATTCTGGCATTTATGAAAAAATTTGGCTTCAGTAACTTTTCTGCAGTGTCTTGAAGAATATGAATTTCTGACCTGAGACTAAGTGTGGGAAAAGTTAAACTAAAATATACCTGACCCAAAACCTGGGAATGACCAAATGTAAAATAGAATTGAATAGCAAAGTTTAACGTGGTTAGGTAGAAGTTATGTGGAAGCATGGAATAAGCCTAGCAAGTGAAATGACTACAGGTCTGACCCACCACGTTTGTCCTCCAAAGCAAAAATTTGTGTCATTTTACAGCTATGATTCACAATATTTAAGACTCTAATTTGTAGCTGAGGACTCCACAGATGAAATGCTGGTCATATTAATTGTTCATTAAGCCTTCTATTCCTCCACTTAACTCTAGCCTATTTTAGCTGCTTAAGTTATCCAGAGGTAATTTCTCATCTTGATTATGCCCAGTGTGCTAATGAGCATTTGAATTGCTCTCTTTTACCCCTGCATAGGGGTAAAGTGGCTAGTGTTCTCGCTCTCTACTATTTTACATAGCATGCAGGGCCTAGATTTATTATACACAACAGCAGAAAGATTTAGGAGTCAGGTGCCAGAACTGAACCCCAGCTAGATGATATTGGCTTTTGTTACAAGCAATCTGGCCAGAGGTCAAGGAAATATGTATCAATTTATGGTTTAAGAGAAATACTCTGCACACAATTTCACTTGTTTCATCTACTAATAAATTCACTCGTGTCACATTTTAATGAAAAATTGCCTCTAGAGTTTAAACAGGAAAACTTTTTTTTCCACACGGTTTCTAAGCTAATTGCTGGTAATGGAGGAATGATGGTAATATTATCATAAAACACGCCTGTAATAACTTAGTCTTTTTTTACTATAATGGACTTCGATAAGATAAGGAATTGTCAAATCTTAATAGATAGCATACAGACCTAGATGCTGTGCATTTAATGCTACAGCACAGCTTTGCCTACTTTTAAAAGAAAAACAGTACTGCATTCCTAACTTGTAAATGCTCTGCTTTCTGTTCCCATATCCAGGAACCCTGGGACGCACAGCACATTCCAGCACTGTTCTCTGCTTTCTGTGGTCTGCTAGTTGCACTTTCTTATCACCTCAGTAGACAAAGTAGTGACCCATCTGTACTGATGTAAGTTGCCTGCAACTGTTATTCATTGGTTTTCCTGTATAGCACACAAATTTTGGTTTCCTCGGTGTAATATCTGGGTTTCAGAGCTGTGGGGGATTGTCCCCCAAAAGTAGTGTGGTTAAGTGGAAATTCCTGGTAAATTCTGATTGCATGGTTGGTGTTAGCTCTGTAAGTAAATGAAGTGCTGCAGCCAGATCAGCAGTATGGCTGGTTTTCTTTATGCAACACTTACAAATCCTCTGGGGCAGATTCCACCCTCTGGGAAATTGCATGCTTGCCACAATGGAAGCTAGTGATTTGGTTGAGAGGACTTGCAGTCTACTGATGCATTGGGTGACGCCTTGGTAAGGAGAAAGGACTTGTAATATGTGGGGAAGTGGCTTTAAGATCATCTCTTCCCTGTTTCGCTCTGACGTGCTCTGCTAATTGTAGCTGAAGAGTTTGTGTGTATTAAGAGCTGATGCTAGGAACAAGGAAGATCCAGGGGAGAAGTCTCAAAATTGCATTATTCAGCTTTAAATAATGTGAGAGTGGGCAGTATGTAGATCCATAGCTTTGGAGCAGTAGTCATGAGTTTTCCTGGGTGGATCTGAGTTACCTGTCTAGGAGGCTGTGGTGGTGTATAAGTACCTGGGTATAAACTTGTATGGTGTGAAATTAAGCAACGAGTGGGCTTCATGCTGCTATTATCACCTTTTCACCTGGGACTGTGCTTCACAGACATCTTGGTCTTTCCTAGCATGGTGCAGGGAGACTATTTAGCTTTGGTCTAGGATACGCATGGTTAAATTGCAAGTGAGCATGAAAGCATGAGCTCTTTAAATTTTGGAATAATTTAAATGTACTTTTTCTCCCCCACTCTCAAGGAAGGGTAGACCAACTCTTTAAATTCCTTACTAACGTAAAAACTTGTCTTTCCTTAAAAAGTTTGCTATAAAGAAGACATCTTATACCATTAAAACCATTTCATCCTTTAAAATCTAGTTCCCAATCTTTAATCAAATCCTCAGCAGTTGAAATAGTTGTTAAATATCTTGTTTAGGTTTTAAAAATAACATCAAATATTCTTCGTGCAACCGTGATGAAAATGTGTAGTCCTTTAAAAAAAAAAAAAGTTTTAAGGCAACTCTGAACTTAAAGGAAGGTAAAGTGATTGGAAATGGTGTTTAAGGGATGACTTGTTACATCGAGATAGAGAAAGTAGCGCATCAATCTTGAACTGGATTTCATAAAGAAACCCATATTGGTTTCGGCTTACTTGAATTAATAAGGGGCATGAACACAACAGTATCCTCTTAACTCATTCCTCTAAATGACTGAGGCACATTAATTGGATTGTTCTGGTTGCTGAGACCCCTTGACATTGTGAAGAGAAAGGAAGTTTTTACTCTGATCGAAGGTTGAGCTGGTTAGTATCATCTCCAGCTATGCGGAGATAAGATAGCTACTATATACATGATGAAGGAAAACAGGCTGTTCTTCTCCCTCTGCCTGTTTCTCTGCTCCCCTTACTTCATATGTATCATATCTGTTGGACGTGTTCAGAAGTATCCTAACCGTATATATTTTTAAACAGGTCCCTAATTCAGTGTAAATATGTCCCTCACTTTCTACGTCAACAATTTGAAGATTCATCAGCAGATCCACTCCCAGAAAAAATGAGAGAATCAGTGGTAAGGCTTTTTCTTTCTTTACCTTCTGTGCAAAACTCTCACATCCAATTTTCCCACTGAGGGACCACTTAGATATTTAGTAATTTAAACATTTTAATTATTTATACGAGCAGATATATATCCTGTTCCTTTAAATCCACAGATATAAACTGTGGGAAATCTAGATTTCTCTCCAGTGAGGCCAGCAGGTAGGGAGAACTGGTATCCAGAAGAAGTTTCTCTCAGAGAGTACATGTGGGAAGATTATCAAGTTTCTGGAAGTACTAGGGAGTGTTGGAGGTTTCCTGCAGTTGTGAACTGTCATGCTTCCATTTACCAGACGGCAATACTTTCTGGTCACATACCTCATGCCTGCCTTTAGCCTTCGCAACAAAGGCGATTATTCCTGTAGTCCTGAATGTTTGCAGAAGCAAAAAGTGTTCTGAGTGTCTGGGAGACAGGCTGTGGGTTTTTTTTGTTTTTTTTTGACCTTCAGACATGATCTGAGAATCAAGAGTGCTTAGTGGTACAGGTCACTAGTATGGTGCCTGGCCTCTGGGTGTCTCTTAAAAAGGGATGTGTTTCTCCTGCACATCTTGTATCATAGTCGCTGGACATTTTATAATGTGTTACGTAGTCTAAGTTAAGCATGTGAATTGATCCCACACTATCAATGTTTTCCACTTCTCATTGCTTAGCTGCTGCATACATTATTTCCTACACTGTATAATGTTACTTTAAACTGCTTACTCGAATAAGGCCCACATAAGATTACGTGATATATCAGTTTCTTGTCATCTGTATTGAGCTACAGCTTCTTACAAACTACGCTGTTTGCACTAGCGCCACACTGCAGTATGAATGTAACAGAAAAAGTAAACAAGTCCTTATGTTACATTTTTGCAGTGTTTGGTGTGTAGACTATTGCCACATTGCTAGTCCTTTCTTGTACATAGGCAATGCACTGCAGATAGAACTGAAAGTTTCTCATTCTCTGGTGTTTATATTCCACCTGTATTTTTTGTTGATAGTACCCATCCTGGAGTAGAATAGAGTGATATCATCTGTTCTGCAGATGGAGTCTTGACAGCGGACTGAAGCAGTTAATGCAGCTGTCCTTATAACTGGTTGCATTTCACAGTGCAAAGGGAAACCTTAAACAGGGCTTCAATGTTTTGAGAGGAGGAAAAAAAAAAGCAATAAGAGAATGAACAAAATCACATCTAAGGTCCTGACTGTAATTTGAAAATGGAGTCAGGTTGCTGACTCTATACCTATTTTTGTGTCAGTAATGTGCATAGTGGTCTGATGTCATATACTCACACAGTTACCATTTGGTTCAACTGCGTTTG
>PPHD01024081.1:0-12247 GCA_002909625.1 Bambusicola thoracicus
TCTAGCGTGCTGCAGTACTGCACATGCTGTATTAATACTGTCTGAACAGCTCTTTTTTATTATTATTGTTTTTTAAAGACTGCAGCTCCCAATGAACAGAAGTTGGTGGTGGTTTCTGTTTCACCACAATCCAGGGCTTCACTAGCTGCAAAATGTAAAATGAGCGTTCTGGAAACAGCAAAGAAGTTGACTGCATTCTTGAAGAGTCAAGGCAAGTGCTGCATTGTGTCCTACCCATCACAGAGGGGACTGCTGGGGATGTCAGGCACAGCTTTTATCAGCACACAAAGGTGATATGAATTAACAAATACAGACTTTGTGCACCTTCAGTCACAAAATAAACTTGGAGAAACGGAGCTTTAAATTATTCACATTCCTCCTATTACTTCTGCTCTTGTCTTACTGTGCTGATGTGCTAGGGAAAACAGTTCGCTCTCAAACACAGATTGATAGCTGTAAATAGAATGTGTAGCTTGCTGCTTGTATCTTCTTTGTGAATTTTAACACACATGCCGTACCGCTTAGGTGTGCACTATGTATTTGATACAACTTTCTCAAGAAACTTCAGCCTGCTGGAGAGCCAAAAAGAGTTTGTAAAACGCTTTCGAAAGCAATCTGAAGACAAAAAGGCTTTGCCAATGCTAGCTTCTGCCTGTCCAGGTACAGTACAAAACTAGTTACAGAAATAATAAGATGTCATTCTAATAATACACCCATACAAGAACTCAGAAAGCTAGTCAGAAAAGTTCATATGGATTAATTTACTTAAAGTATTACTCTTTATGAAAAGATCTTGATGTTAATGTTCTATAGAGATACCTACTGATCTCTGTCAATGTAATTGTTACACCTCTTTGCCTTTTGTGCTGAGACTGAAAATGGTTATGAATGGGTAAGGAGCCTCGGGTTGATGGGCTGCAGGCAGAGTGAAGGGGTGCTTGCTATTTTTATACATATATATAGCAACTATTTGCTAATTATTCTCTTTTCAGGTTGGATCTGCTATGCAGAGAAAACCCATGGCAGCTTCATCATTCCTTACATCAGCACCACTAAGTCTCCACAGCAGATCATGGGTTCCTTAATAAAGGGCCATTTTGCAGAGCAGCAGGTAAGGTGAACTGAACACAAGCTGATACATTTTCCTGTACTGTTTGCATTAAAAACAAATTATCTTCAATCTTTATCTTGCAAATGGCCAGCAAAGGCACCATCACTCTCACTTCTCTGATACCTATTGAGAAACTTGCAGCTGGGACAGCAGCACTAAGCTGATGCTTTGTGGAGAACTTAAAATCTCTGTATATTATTCAGGAAGTCTAAGGAATCTGATTTTTCATTATTCTTGTGCTTATATCTCACTTGTTTCTGTGTGTTTTTTTCCTGCTGTTCAAGGCTGGTGATTAAGTTAAAATAAATTATCCCAGGACAGAACTCCAGTTGGTGCATACGTGCAGATCATGCCTTGTCTAAAAATCGCTTGCTCTTTCCCAGCTTCATGTTCTCTTTCAGTTTTACTTAGTTCTGTTCTCAATCTTTAACCTTTGGAATCTTTCCAAGTGTAAATTTGGTGCTTAAAGGCTGGTGTTAAAGCCCACAGTTGTCCAGCAGCAAACTTAAGCACCACATCTGCTTGTATGATTTATTGTCCATTAATGAGTGCTGGCTTAGCAGTTGCATTAAACAAATGCTGACACGTGCATACTTGTTACAAAAATTGGCAGCTGTTAAGAATATTTGGCACAAGACAGTGAAACAATAGCCTTGAGTCAATGACTTATTTCCTCAGTTTGTACTTATTTTGCTGGCCATGACTTCTGATCATTTCTTAGTTGCTGATGCAGGGGCTGCATCTTAGTAGCACAGAAGAAACATGTCATCTAACTGAACAGTTAGGATTTCTTTGACTGACTTTGGATCATTTGCACTAGGAAAAGCATGGGGGGGGGAAGACCGTGGAAGACATTATGGTTGTCATTTTCTATAGACTAGAATTGGGTTCTATGAGAGAAAAAAAATATATATATATTTTCATGTTCAGTAATAAAGGAGAGTATTTCCAGAAGCATGGCACTATTCGTTTTGTCATTCTCATTTGTACTTGGAAAATACCTCCCACAAGACAGTTCTGATATTGACAAATGCAACTGCTTTGTCTTTTTCCAGCACTTAACACCTAATAAGATATACCACGTAACAGTAATGCCCTGCTATGACAAGAAGCTGGAGGCCTCAAGGCCAGACTTCTTCAACCAAGAGTACCAGACTCGCGATGTGGACTGTGTAATCACCACAGGTAGGCAGAGCCAGAGGCAGTCCAGATCATTTCTGGACTGGTTTTAATGATCCTTTGTCAGTGATGGATGTAATGCATGGATATTGCTGTATAATTTATCTTCAGTAATGGCAGTCATGTCCTGGTAAAGACTTCATATGAAGGCTTAGATACTGATCTGTGGATTTGGTTTTTCTTTATCTCGAAAATAAGCTTTTTGTATCTGTGGTTCTATTTTAGGAGAAGTGCTGAAGCTGTTGGAACAAGAAAGAGTATCTCTCTCAGATGTAGATCCTGCTCCTTTGGATACCATGTAAGAAATCTCATTTGCACCTTAAAGCATGTTCTTTTCCATCCAGTATCCATATCAAGTTCAACAGAATTCACTTTCTACTACTATTCTACTATGCATAAGTCTGCATGTGTTGGCATTTTGGTTTTTTTGTTAGTAATTTCAAATCAGTACAGCTGTGCATTAAGTACTTTATCTTTAGAATACAATGAACCTGTAACTATTTGGTAGATTTTAGTAGTCCAAGGATCAGCAGTTCTACTCTAAATTATCAGAACTCCTAAAACTGCTCTGTAAGAGTATAATTGCAAAATGATTGTGTAGAGAAGTACAAACTGTATCACAATCATTTACTGTTACAATATAGCAGGTGGAATAGCCATCAATTCTACCTGCAAACCTAGAAAAATGGAAGAGTCTAGGGCAGTGATAGAAGTTTGCTGTAACAAAGCCTGTTACAGGGCTGTACTCAGTTTGCTTATATCCCTTCATTATCTGAGCTACTGTAAAGATTCTGGTATTGAAACAAAATATTCAGGTCACTCAACTCATCTGAAGGAGTCTTTGTAAAAAGATGAGAACTTAAACATGTGCAAACCAGATGAGACTTCAGTTGCATTAACCAAAAGCGAACATCTGGTTAAGTAATGACTGCAGAGAACTAAGAGACTGTAGAAATATTGAAGTCAGATTTTAGCCCTCAGAGTTGTCATTCAGTAGTGGTTCCACAGTGATCGCTAAACCAAAGCATTCTCTTAATCGGTTTATAAGAAATGTCTTTGTAGCACTTTATTAGCATACAAAGAGAAAGGCTACATATGTAGCAACCTTTATATAGTATTAAAGATTATTAACAACGTGGTTCAAGTCTACTGCTCAGACAGTTTTTAGGAGGGATTTTGATAGCCCAGATATGCAGCAGATAGCACACATATGGGACGTGACAGTGGTATCCTAACAGCTGTATCCCTTTGCAGATGTAATGCTGTGGTTTATTTCTAAATAGGGTTTAATTATTTTCCCAGTACAGCTGAATGCCACTGGCAGCCTTTGCTGAGGAGATGCCTGATTAGCACGTGTATGTTCCCAGAACTATAAGCAGAAGTGTCCTTACACGGGGCCCGTTTCATAGTTCTGCTTTTATTGTTTTGAACATGGGTCACTTCTGTGTTTCAGTGTATGCACATAAGGTGTTGTACTAGCACAGATGTGTTTATGCCTTCTGAGTTTATGAATTCCTCCAATATTGTCTTCTAAAATGGTTTATGCACAAATTCCTTTCACATCTAAAAATTATCCTCCACTGTAATAAAGGTCTGCATGGCTGCGTCCCAAAAAGTCAACTTCAGCAGCTGCCCACATAAATAAGCATTTTGTTCTACCTGCTTTATCGTTATGCTACTAGCAGAAAATCAAGGAGATTATAAAAACATTCTGAAGTGTTTGGACTTGGTTAGGAAATAACATTATTGAAGTGTCAGTTATAACATAGAACAAAATGTCTAATTACTCGATAAAAATCTCTGGCTAACTTCTTAGGAGTACATTGTGAGGGCAGTGCCTCACGCTCCTGGTGATAAAGCACCTCTGTAACCTTTTGCTAGCTTTAACTTACTCAATAAATTGACTGCTTATAAACAGCACGTATTCCTCAGAACTTGGAGCGCTAACATAAGCAGTCCAATGGCTGTTGTTCCGCTTTATCCCCCAGCACGTGGAAAAGCCCATTGAGAGGTTATTACATTTGGCAGCGAGAATGAGATGCAGTGCCAGAAATCCCAGAACTTTTGCTGTTATAACTGTTTGCTCCAGGCCAGCACTGATGCTTACTGGCAGCCTCATTTCAAGAGAGTTGCAGTACGTGAGGCCAGACACACTGAAACGTTTCATTAATGAAGTTCAGTTCCTGTAAACAAGATCAAATTAAAAATAGTTTCTGAATGCCATCACAGGCTAACGTGTTGCCTTCTGCAGTTCTTCTAAAGCTGAGATTTTATCTGCAAGAGGCAGCATCTTCCATTTGACTTGAAACTATTTGGCCAGCATTCAAGTGTTTTCCCTTCTGCAGCTGTTAGTAGGAAAATGCAAGTGTCACCGCCTGATGAGCACTTAGAAGCATATCCCTCATCTTATTATTCTCTCATAACAAAAGCTATTGTTGTAGCTTCCATCTGGTGAGCTGTTTTCAAGAAACACTATCTTGACCTCTGAATACTTGGTTGTGTTTTGGCAAATCAGTGGGATGGAATTATTTGTGCAGAACTTGAACGTGTAAGTTCTGTTATTATTACATGAGCGTGGCTGTTCAACACCAACAGTGTGCTGAACTTGAAGCGGGGTCCTGCTGAGGACAGCCATGTACAGGGCAAATGCCCTGGCAGTGTGAGGTTTGTTCATCTGTACTCTGTGTAACTTTCTTAGCCATGTGAAACCACAGCAACATCTCTGTGCTTGGAATCGCAGCACCAGAACGTTCTGGAAGCGTTCTCTCCTGTCCTGGCAACCATGTATAAGTACCTGGTTCAGTAACGAGCTCAGCTTTTGTTGGTGCTGCAGAAAAGACTTCAGGACTGCTGAAATGTTTTGACTGAGAGGAATTCTCCCTGATTGTGTGGGCATAGGCCTTACAGACCCATACCACCAATGCTTCATCATTTCCCTCCTTCCATTTCCAAGTATAATCTAAGCTGTTTGTAGATCCACTGAACAGTAAACTAACAAAAAAGGCTTCTCAGGCAATTGCCCTCTAACTCAAACGTTCCCAAATATTTTTGGTGTGTGAAGATTAAGTCGGCAGTGGGGTCACATCTTATGAGGGTGTTTCCACAGAGTTTGACCCAAAGAACAGTAGGCAGCATAGGGTTAAAACTGCAGAGCCTGCAACCATAAATAGTCTGTTCCCAGGAGAAAGAGAAAGGCTTGGAGCTCAAAGGGAGCTGGTGTGTGGTGTGTTCTGCTGCTTTTGAATTCCCTGGATGAACAATTCCACTATCAAAAATCTCACAAGACTCACAACATCGTGTTTCTATTAGTAATACTGAAACTATTTTGGCACTGAGCTAATGAAACTTCTGCTTGTTTGAAGGAGCAGTGGGCTTTGTGCTGTCTGTTCCATTGAATCAGACCACTAAGACTGCTTCTTTCTTTCCTTTCCCCAGGTTTAGTAGTGCCACAGAGGAGGAACTCACTGGCCACTCAGGAGGTGGCTCCGGTGGCTATTTGGAGCACATATACAAGTATGCAGCCAAGGAACTCTTTGGCATTGAAGTGGATACAATTCAGTACAGACCTTTAAAGTATGAAGTTTAAAGCTTTTACAGCAAGTACTATTTTTTTTTAAAATTGCAATTCTGTTTATGCTGCTATCTTTCTGATGGGTTTCACTTTCTTTGCAATGTTAAACACTTCTCTTTGAGGCATGGGAATCAGCTTCTCACTCCCACAGTTGCTGGGCCATAAATCAGCCAGCACTCCATGCAGCCTGGCCTTTGGAGTCTCTGAGCCCCTTCACCACCCACACACTTTTGGCCTGATGGATTTTCCCAATCTCAAGTTGCAGACAATTTTTAGAGCAATTTAGAAGACCGAGCTCACAAGGATCTCAGTTGTCTCACATGCAATCAGGTTGATAAAAGAGCTTTGTTACTAATCTCACTCACTATCACAGAACAGAAGAATCTGATGTCAGGAGTTTGGAGCTGTGCTGTAACTCTTTTATGGTTAAGACAGAAAGTCACTTAAGTTTGGGTACAGAGGCCAAAGAGCTGCGATTCCTGCTAGCTTCCCAGATCCTAACATGCCATTTGTAATGAGTTCTATCCTTGATTAGCATTATTAATGGTTAAAATGCTCTTGCGTACAAAACAGCAGTCCCTCACAGTCTCAGTACAAAATACTCAATAAAAGTCAAATTACTTTTATCAAAAACAGGCATTCCCACTAATGTTAGGAGTCTGGAAGTCTCCAGTGGTCGTTTGCTCCCTAGTTTCATGATCCACTGCAATTTAAAAGCTTCCTTCAGCAGCCTCGCTGATGTATGAGTTGGCTGAAGCCAGCTCAGGTGGCCCGTCACAATGAAACCTTAGTTCAGGTTCCATCTGCTTAGGTTTTAAGGCCTTATTCAAAACGGATGTTCTTCAGCAAACTCAGTTCAGTGGGTGCTCAAACAGGAAAAGCCTGCAAAGGATTTGTAAGCTGGTTCCTTCATCTGTTTTGCTTGGGTGGCAAAGAACTAGGACAGCTTTCCTGAGTAAGAATTCACAAAGAACTTTGTCTCAACACAGGATTCTTTGAAGTTTAATATAGAAGTTAATTTGAATAAGACATTTTCTTTCTTCTCCCTCAGAAACAAGGACTTCCAAGAGGTGACACTGGAGAAGGATGGAGTAGTTCTGCTCCAATTTGCTTTGGCATACGGGTTTCGAAACATACAAAACTTAGTGCAGAAGTTGAAGCGAGGGAAGTCGCCCTATCACTACGTTGAAGTCATGGCCTGCCCATCAGGTGAGACCGCATAGAGACTTCCCTGTTGCAGCCTATACGTGTCAGAATCCCATGAAATTATAACTAAAATATAAGAAACATTGACAGCTCCTCACATTCTTGATACTGCAGCAAAACCTTCAAACACTCTTGAAATATGATAGTGACAGCATCAGAGTTCAAAGCAGCATATGTATTTTCCTACCTGGAAGGCAGTAATTCTACGGGATTTAAGTAATAACAATGAAATTCCATGTTGAAATTTTACAGAGCTTATAAGGATGCCCTCCTGACTCCAAGTTCTAGATACATAAAGACATCCATCCTCTAAAACTGCACAAGCGTTAGACTTTCAGACAATGGCTGTTGTAGCTGGTGGATGAGGTCTTTCTTGACTTCCCTAATCTACCTCTTGCAAGATCTCCATTTTTCCCCTCCAGTTTCTTTTTCAATCCATGAGCAGAGAGTATGCTGAGCTCTAACCCAGCCTGAAGCGATGCTGAGCTGCTGCTCTTAGCTATATGCAAACAACTGCTCTATTCCAGAGAGTCCATACAACCTCCAGCCTAGAAGGCTGCTCAGCACCAAAGACTGAGTACTGCTTATGGCTTCCACACGCTGTACAGTCCAGCATTTATATCACACCTACACCACAACAGCAAGTTCAGAACACATCCTAAAGATGTTTATCTTACCTTCAGTTGAGGTTGCAGGGCTGTTCTCACCCAACTGCCATTCTGGGCTCTTTTCTCCTGGAAAAAGAAAGGACCAGCCCTCCTTGCTTCTTATCTTCTCTCTCACTGGCACTTGCCAGGATGCCCTGGAGCCCTCTGTCACAGCTGGGCTGAATTAGCATTGGCTCACACCTGGCCAACGATCTCCCTTCTAGGGCCGCTACCTGCCCTGCTGGTGTTGGATTACTGGGGAATAAACCACAATTACAGTGGTGTTGTCATTTCTGTAACTGTTCACAGGTAGAAAGTCAGTTTTTCATTCAGTATTTTTTTTTTCTCTGATAAGTAATTTGTAAAGCTCAGTAATGTTTTCCCACTTTGTTGCACTTAGGTTGTTTAAATGGAGGTGGCCAGATCAAAGTGGAAAGTGAATCTAGCAAGGACTGGCTTCAGCAAGTTGAGAAGCTGTATGAGTCTCTTAAGACTGAAATCCCAGAGGAGAACCGGACTGTAGCTGCCCTGTATGAGCATTGGTTGGGTGGCCCTGAGTCTGAAAAGGCAGGGAAAGCTCTGCATACAGAATACCACGCAGTAGAAAAAGCAAGCACTGGATTTAACATCAAGTGGTGAAGGCTGATGCTGGAAGCAGACTGTGAAGCCTGGATTTACTCAGTGCCTTTTAAGTTGATTGTATTTAAGATTCTCAAAAGACGGCCAAAGTTCTGTGCCATCATTTCTGTGCCATCACTGGGGAACTGCAATTTCTCACTCTCAGCCAGGGAGGAGAAGGTAATGTGCATATAGGCAGGCAGTGTTAATTCTTCAAGCTTTTATAATGACTGAAATGATATGAATAAAAACTAAAGAGTGATTAAAATTTGTTAAAAGAAGCACTAATATATCTTTGGACTAAATCTGCACTCCCTTTGCAATCCTGTTCCTACCAGAACTGATGGACTTAAGGTACTGAAGGACTTGGTTTGCAGCGGGCTGTAACCTCACCATGATGAGCTGTATGCTTCATGAGTACATCCCTCAGCCAGGCCTCGCTGCATTTTCACAGCACTGACCTTATGGCTGTGTTAGGACATTCTCCTTTAGTTACAGATGGTCTGAGTAGACCTTGGGCTCTGTGTTTCTGTGTCACTGCCCCTGACTGGATGCCCTTGAAGCACAGCTGCAGCGTCTTTGCACTGTCAGAGGGGTGAGCCCCAGCAGCCTGCAGTCGTGAGAGCAGCATCATCTCCAGGGCTGCTGTATGGCCCGCTGAAATGGGACTTGAAAGACTGCTTCAAAAACAAAAAGCCATCTACATCTACCCTGGCTGTAAGTCAGTTACTGATTAATAATATCCTTACAATCAGAGAAAACCATTTTTACATCCTATCAAGTGACAATCACTGGCCAGTTTTCTTTTTGACAGTCTTTGGTGTCTCTGAAAGGTGTCAATTTATGAAAGCTAACAGAAGAAGACTGAAGGATGTAAGCGTTACTGCAGGTAATTACCAGAACAATCCAAGTGGTGAGCAAAAATACACCTGGGTTAATGCTGTGTGTTGTAATGCCTTGCCAGGTGCCATGTGGATGCATATGATTCACTATGGGATGATGTGTGCACATCTCACTGTCTGTATTTCTACGTATGGCTATTTCCTGAACTATTTAGGATAAGAAAAAGTGAATGAGGAACTGTTTTTGTCTACTTAATCTGACTGCCAGGTTTCACAAAGTGGCAGTGTGTATAGGAAGGGGATGGCGGCAGTGGGAAGTTTGCAGCCGCACCTTAATTCAGGGTGAAGGGATGCTGGCAGATGTGGAACCTCCTTGTGCCTGCTGCAGCTGCAAGTGAGCACTAGCTTAAACATCACATGCTCACTTAATATTTCTCCTTTTCCCAGTTACTGCTATGTGGGGAAGAACGACTGCAGGAAGTAAAGTGGATGAAAACTGAACACAAAGCAGCCACTCTGCTTTGCTCTTTCAGAACAGACATGGAGCTGCTTACTGCAGCTTACTATCTGGTTTAGCCCAGACTAAAACCTTGGCCAGGCCCTCTTCAGAGATAACCCTCACTGTTAGTGCAGACCTTGTGCTTAGGGCTGTCAAGAAGCAAAGCTGCCAAACCTTAACCTGCCTCATGTAACAGCTTCTCTGGCAGCCCTTCCCTGTGTCCTCCTCCAGTTTTCATTAATAAAAATAAGCCAACGATGTAAAAGACAATTGCAATGGTTTTAATTAAAGGCTTTACATACTTCAGGTGTTGCTGATCAATCAGTGGATTCACAGTGTTCCTAAGGCAAAAATCTCCCTCTGCTCCCCCATCCCTTCCCCACTCATTTTGCAAGCAGCGGTTGCTCTGAATGCCCTTTTCCATGCATGGTTCTGTAACACAGTGTTATGCTAAACCACAACGCTGTTATCTACAGCAAGAGAGAGATGCCAGTGCCAATGCAAACTAAGTCCAATATGCTGAAGTGCTGAGTCCATAAACTTTGTACATCAGTGCAAAAGAAACGCATTCTGTTTCTGCTGAGAACATGCACATCCAGCCAGAGGTGCACAGTTAAGAACAGCTGAATGAGCTGCAGGTTAAACAACCAAGGATCCACCTTTTGCCTTCTCCAGTGACCAGGTTACCAAATGCACAGTACTGAAGCTGTCAGAGGACTCTGCCCAGAGGACCCCATGCAGCAATCCCAGGTATTCGTTCTCACCATGGGTTCAATAGCTCAGATTTGCCCTCTGGGCTGCACACAGCTGCTGCCAACATGAGCAAGCCCAGTGCTGGGCCAGGATCCCTCCCCAGGAGCCCCAGCACGTCTCTGCTCACAGCAAAGCACCCAGGCAGTGCCCATTGACAGCGGCCTGTTGGCATCGCCTGCAGTTGCACCCTCAGAGCACCTCTGAAGCAACAGCACTGAGGCAACTGGTGCAGCAGGACTGATTCTCCCCCTCCTGGAGGGAAGAGTAAGTTCTAACAACGTAACATTAAAAAAAAAAAAGCAAAAAAAGAAAACCTCAATCAAGTTTCTAGCAAGGGAAGAAATGCCACAAAGCAGCTTTGGTGCTATGGGTGCTATTCACAGTCCATGCATGAAAGGTTCTGAAGTTGGTTCTATTCCAGTGTCAGCAGCTTTATCAGCACAGTCCAAAAAGACAGCATACAGTGTATTACTCGGGGCCCATCTCCTCCTCTATCTTCTCCACTGTTTGCATTTCAGCTGCACAGCCAGGCCCAAGCTCAGCAACACCGCCCCGTGCATCGCAGCACTTTGCACAGCTGAGGTAAAGGCAAAGGCAGAGCGGTGGGCTGCCCAGCAGCACCCTGCCCACACCACCGCATGGGGCTCACGCAGCCACGCACAGAGCCACCGGCACGCCCTGCCTGCCCTCAATAAAGGAAAAGGCATTGCTATGTTTTGTGATGCAACACCGCAGCATAAAGCTCCACGCTGCCCTCAGGCTTTAAATGGGAAAAAAAAAATAATAAATAAAAAATATGATATTGGTTTTGCCCAACGGCACTGATTTTGCACACGCTGCAAGCTGCAGGGCGTGGGGGTCCCACGCTGCCATCCCAGAGACACAGCAACATCAATGCTTCGTACAATAGCTTTCCTGTGTTCTACCTGGAGGAAAAGAAATGCAATGGACACAGAGTGGTGCGGTTCCCGGGTCCCTGCCCTGTCCCAGCCGAGGGCTCAGGGACACCTGAGCGGGGCCATCCATGTGCAGAGCTCCATGCAGCACTGTGGGTTTTGGGCAGCAGAGCCCAGCGGGTGCCTCCGCTCTGTGGACCCCTGCGTGGTGGGGTGGTGCAGCCTCACTTCTTCTCCAGGAAAGGGGCAAAGAGCCCCCAGTCGAAGGCGAGCATGGCCTGGGGATGGGGCCGCTCCTTGGGCTTCTTGAAGTTGTCCTTCTCGGTGCGTAGAGCCCGCAGCACTTCCACCGGCTCCTTCCTGCCTGTGAACTTCTGCACAGCCTCCTCCCTGCAGGGACAATGGTGTGACAGAGACAGATGGGGACAGAGCTCAGTCCCAGGACTGAGAGACACTGGAAGGACAGTGGGTCACCCTCCCTTCTCTCTGGGCTTGGTTTCCCCACTGATTCCAAAGCCATCAGGAGAAGGGGGGGATGCTAGAATGGGGAGTGGATTGGGGGCAAAAGCAGCAGCATGGGGACAGAGCAGCTCCATCCCATCCCACCCAGTTCAGGGCCAACCCACGAGCATCCCCCAGCACCGATGCTGCTTACGTGACCCTGAGGAAGGGGTTGTAGAGGAACTCCTCCTGCAGCGTCGAGGGCACCGTGGGCAGATCCTCATCATCCCGCTGCTGTGAGGAACCAGATGTGTCCAAACCCTGCCAGCACCCAGCAGTCCCCCGCCACCCCACAGGGCACAGCTCCTTACTCTGGCCCACGCAAGCTTCTTCTTCACCGCTTCATTCTCTGGTTCCACTTTCAGGGCAAACTTCAGGTTCCGGACGGTGCATTCGTGGCCACAGAACACCTTCTGCAAGGGCA
>PPHD01024082.1:0-12247 GCA_002909625.1 Bambusicola thoracicus
TAACATAGATTCATGGTAATGTATGTACTTCACAGAGCAAATTACACAGCATAACTAGAACAACTGACTGCCTTGGGAAATCATAAAATAGTATGCAATAAAAACAAGAAAATAATCAGAATTAACGCTGGAAAGATAATACACCACAAGAAACAGGGAAGTACATCCCAAACATTATATGCTGATACTTTGAGAAGAATCAAGAAAAATATCAACATCTGAAAAGCAGAGACTTGCTCGTACGTATTTAAAACAAAGCATACTTAAAAGAAAAAGGAGATTATAAAAAAAAAGCTGCTAAAAGCCTAAAAAGAAGAAAAAAAAAAACTAAGTTCAAAATGAAGCTTTCTACTGCAAGACAACCGCTGAGCAATATTTATCAAATCCCAGATAGTTCTCTACAAGGACTAGTAAATGGAGATGATTCCATAAATTCTCTGCAAAATGAAAAACAGTCCTGAGACTGATATTACTTCAAAGCCTCATTTCATTTTATGTTTGCTCAAGACCTTTTTCTGCTCTATATGAATGATCCAGACTGCCAAGCTAAACAGCCATCTTAAAGGCACCAACAGATGTAACTGCTTCTCAAGTCTAGTATGGAATATGAAGAAATTTAAAAATGTAAATAATCAAAGATCAAGCATAAGTGAAGCAAAATTAATACAGACCGCTTGTTAAGCAGCATATGGAAAAGGACTCTGGGATTAACAATTTAGTAAAATAAGTATATCTGCCTTATGATCAATAAATTATGTCCAACCTGTGCCAACTCAAAAAGAACAGGGAATCTGGGACTAATAAGCAGCAAGAGTAAAAGAAAGCAGGAAAGATTTAGCTGTAAGAGTTTTCTGGTGGAGCTGCAATCTAGGAAGAACTGCAGCATTTACACTAAAAAGGCTGAGCATGCAAAAAGCAGAAGACAAGTTTCTCCAAATTTCCTAGTGTAGTCCAGGCAAGCATAAGTGCTGCTATTATTAGTGGAAGGCCACATACTGAACGAGCATGACAGCATAAAATCGTGGGCTTGCCTTGGCTTGTGTTAGCTTTAGCTTGTTTGAACAAGCTCTTATTGGCTAAGTGACCACTACCTTACCTGCTTCAGCTGTAGATCTGTGAATTCTTCCTGACCATAAAGTCAGATAAAAACTTCCATAAAGCATTACTCACGGTAGTACAAAATAGACCATTAAGCTGAAATTAGACAAGGGAAACTTTAAACTTCAGGACAGAGTATTACTGCCATATGTGTTAGTATTTGGTTTGCAGAATAATAATCTAATTGGTTGTTTTCTCTTCCTGCCATATTCTGCTTCTTTAATCTTGATTCTTTGATCTTCCAGTCAAGTCAATATTTTTTTTGTCAATATGTCTTTTTTTCATATAGATAACTAAGCTAACTACCTAACACTGCAGTGATGAGAAATCAAATTAAAAAGAGCAGTTCTATTCTTAAACACTTTATAGTTCTTCAGAAGAGATCAACGCTAAAACTGCTAACCCCCTCATAAAACTAACATCCATTTGTGTAACATCAGCAAATGCTTTTTACCGGATTTGTTTTCCACAGCTTCAATTTCATTTTATTGAAGAGAAACTATAGTCATTTTACATGATTAATTAGATATATCTTAAAGAATTTGGAGCTACGTCTTAAAAAAAAATCATTTCTCAGATGTTTGAGTTTTATACTACAAAAGAAAATTAGTTAACACTGAAAATAATCTTCAAAGGATTTAATTCTTTCAGTCTGTGTTCCTACCTTTTTCATTCCTAATGAAAAAAAAAGAATTCTTAATGTAGTAATTGAATACAGAGCAGTTAATTAATTCATTCTGCAGCTGAGAATGAGACGTTATGATGGAGACATTTCTTGAAACACAGAAGCCAGTTTTCCATCTCAGTATTCTAAACACTGATGCTATCTGTTTGACAATAAATATGTACAGTAAACTTCAAAAGCTAGAAGCTAAATCTTTCATTTCTATCAGGTTCATGCACATCCTAAGCTTTGTTCTGGTCTCCAGTCAGGGAAGTTTGGTTGAGAAAGATTTTTTGTCATCATTTCTCTATCATTGATTCTTTCAGCATGATTTATCTACCCCTTCTTCATCATATGACTTCCATATTAAAAGATATGACCAAAACTAATGAACTACACCATATTACAGACCGGTACTATCTTAGCCATAATCAATCTCTTTTTCCATTAACCAATTCCTAATTTGCTCTCTAGTTTGCTTTAAATATTTCTTATTCTTAGTTCTTCATACATGTTCTCTAGAATCTTAATGTCACAGAACATCATCCTTTGCATGCAATAATTCCCCTGACGAAGAGCTCCAATTACAGTAACCTACAGCATTTTCCCAAGTCTATTAAGTAGACCTATGAAAATGTAGAGGACAACTTATTTCGCACATTCCAGTCCATCCTCCATATTTATTTCTACGCCCACTTAAACTGGATGTGACTAAAGAATGTATCCATTTATTTCTATGAAGTTGTCACATATATCATAAGCAAGCTAACTCATTTGAGATATGATGAACTACAAACGACCGGGAAGGAATCCAGCTACATGATAGGAATAGATCCAGAAAAACTCCAGCTGTTTATGCAAATGCTGATCCTGAGTGGCTGGCACCTTATCAAGGACCAGATCATCAGTAGCATATTTGTGTATTCTTTTAATGTATAATGGATGTTTACCACATCAAACAGGAACCACCAACAAAATTTCCCTGCAAAATTTAAAGGATTTGTTAAACTGGGGCATGCAACAGTATCTTATCTACTCGTACTCAATTAAACTTGCCCAGAGGTTATATTTCAAAATTTCTGTCCTGTACCTCTTCAAACTTTAAGCACTTCCTTTTTCTTAAAGCAACTTGGGAAAAACAGCCACTTATGAGGTATAATATATACACTGTCAAAAGATCTCCCATTGTAGGTTTTCTTAAAATACTTATTAAATATATTTAAAATATTTTTCTGTGCACCTCTCAATCACTTTACTAAGCTTCCTTTTTTGCAGAAGTGAAGAATAAATGAACTTCAGTATATAAAAACACCAAATACATAAGCATTAACTTCCATATTACTAGTTCAGATGCTGCAAACATCTAGTGTCTTGAAACATACAGTACATGGTCCAGGTGGAAGCAATATTGTGTGCATAACTGGAATCATGTGGAATCATGGTTTTCTGTTTGCTAGCATTGTATTTTGAATCCCATTTCTCTTTTTTAAAGAATGTTGGGTATAACTTTCAGTAATAACCGTATATAACGTTATTTACCTTGCATGAATGAATGGAGTAATAGTTAAAGTTATCTACCCTTATGATTATTAGAAGAAAACTTAGAAAACATAGTTTTCTTCATAAAAAGGTATATTTAAAAAATACACATTTTTATAACAAAAATGTTTCATCCAGTCTTAATTTCTATTGATTTGTATTACATGTATTTATCATATATTTACAACCTTTGAATAGCAGTTTATATAACACAGGTAATACAATTTTATTTTAAACATCTGTAAATAGTAGTAGAAATATTTTTATATGTTTCAAAATTATTTACATATTAGTTATCTTGGCATGTTTGTCTTTGTCTACTACACATTGATACACAGAAGGTGAACTGCTGAAAATTTTTCCTCCACTCAGAGCACTTCAACACTGAGCATCGGCTGTTGGAAACGTTAGTGCTATCTCAAATGATTAAATTATTTTCAAAATATTTACAGGTGCATATACAGTTGATATTTGCAAAACAGATCATACCGCAAAGTATAATTACTTGTAATTACAAAATGCAAACATGGGAAAAAGCTGCCAATTTTATTTTGAAATGATTATCAGGTGAGATTATAGTTCTAAATATAAAAACAAGAGATGGATTCCTAAGTCACATTTTATAGAAATATCTTACATTTCATCATCACTTAAAAGCTAATAAAGAATATTCACATGCTTCTTCAATAAATATATACCATGTTAATCAGGTTAATTATGCTCTCAGAAAATTCAAACTGAAGACATATACGCTGAGCACTAAAACATAAGAACACGCCAATGCTATGAAAAGAGTTTCTTTACCATTTGGAAAAAAACTGAACTTCTATACTGATAAAGCCTTTTCGACTTACAGGGAGTTTCTCCCTCAGCACAGTCTTTTGCTGTAGTCTTCCTGTATTTTATAACTTTATAACTTCAGCTTTACTCAAAGCATTTTTTATAGAGCTGCTACTTGTCCCGTATTACACAGTGCATCTATGTTCTTCTGTTGACAACACTGCTCAACATTCAGAGAAACATCTAGAAGCAGAAAAAGCCATGCTCCTAGAAAGAAAACATCTGACCCGCTACTTACAACCTGTAGCAACTAAAGGGGAAGCAAAATTAATTTCTACATGAAATCGGAAGAATTTTACTAAAATATTTTTATTTCTTTGTAGAGAATATGTTAATTTTCTGAAATTAATTGGATCCAACTGGATCAAATATGACTACATTATTCCTTTCATCCAAAAGCAATGCATCTTCCATTCTCTGTTCATTTTGAAAGTCCTATGATCTTTACAGGTAACAGAGTAATGTATTAATTTGTATTAGCTGTGGAAGACAAAAGTAAATAGCCTATTTATCTGCTGTTTTTTGTTTTTTTTTTCCCTCCAGTAAGTCTGAATCACAATTTGCTTTTACATTTTGAAAATAATGGAAGTAGTACCTACAGTCACAGTGCACAGTGTATGGAATGTCGCACCCTGATAAGAAAACTAAAGTTTCACATTATCATAGATACTTGAATTGGAAATTTCATCTCAGAAGTGTGTACTTCTCAGCCCAAATGTTTTTAATGCAAATTTCAGTTCAGTGTAGAACAACTACATCTTGTTGGCTTAGTTTTACAGAGTAATCATTGCTAAGGTGAGCGAAAGTACAGAAGGTAAAGTCATGGAAGGCAGAAAAAGAAAAAGGATATGCAATTGTTGAAAGAACAGCAGAGGGGGCATGGGTTGGATGGAGAATGCTCAGAAGACATAATATAAAACAAATATAAATGTTACAAATGTACAGAGCATTCAGAGAAATTGAGTCTAAGCAATACTCCAGCCTGATCTTCCAGCAGCTGACTACAGAATGCCTGGCCAGCAAATACTCATCTGTTGACTCCTTGGATGTGATGAGCACATTGATTAATAGTCTGGTAGCTTGCTAGTGCTAGATATCTACTGGCTGTACTAGCCAATATATAACTGATTTGTATTCATAAACTGTGTGTATCCTTGCACAAGCCTCTGCACGCATGGCAAAAAGTATCTAAACAAAAATCTGGATAGGGACAGTTGCAGGGGCAGCAGAGGAAGGGATATATAAAACCTCTGTTGAAAACTTATTGTGATAAATCATCACGCACTCTAACAAGGATTAAAAATACTATATTCAAACAACTGAAAACTAATTTACATTATTTCTGCAATATTATCCTTCTTATCTGTATGAACAGAGAAGGACCTCAAAAATAAGCACATGAAACAACCACCACCTGAACACAAAATGTTTCTAAGCACAAAAAGTAGCTCACAAAGCACGCGCTAATTGGCAAAGTATTTAGTGTTTACCCAAAGGCATCAAAACCAAGACAGTAACACCTGTAGAATGACAATGTTCTTTCTAGGTACCTCAGATGTGCATTGTTACAGATATTTCTCAGCAGCAAACAATACCAACTGAGTTTCAAATACAAAACTACAAAGAATGCTGCTTTCATTTTGAGCCATACTGTGAAATGAAAAGTGTTCAAGCAGATATCATCCTTTTCTGAAGAGATAAAGTTGTATGACGGATTTTATTTGCAGCAGAAATGAGGATCTGATTTCCTTCCAAAAGTCCCTGTTCATGACGGTGATATATACCAAGATAAACATTCAGATAACTTTCACAACATGTAATTTCATCACAGCCTTTTGGGTACATATTTATACTAAACTTGACTTATCAATGTTGGGTATCTAAAAATTCATGAATCTAAAATGGTCTTGGTACTTTTTAAAAATCTGACTACTAAAATACTAATCTAGTTTTTGAAATAAATTTGCAAATAAAATAAAAATTGCAGGATTCAAACTGCCCATCAGCAGTTGCTTGCTCATCTTTTATATTTAGACCCCAGCTCTTCACAAAGATTAACGTGCATTCTTTCATCTGGTAGAAAAACAAGGAAGAGTACAGAAACATTTCTTAATCATGTCAGTTTAAGACATTCTTGAGTTGGCCTTGTATGTGATCAAAATCAAACTTGTAACGTGTTTTTCATCTTCCAGAAGAACCTGACAGGTTTTGCTTTCAAAGACTCATTTTCCAAGAGGAAAACATAGTTCTCACATTCAGTTTTGTTGTTTAGCTTTTGCTTTGTTGTTGTTGTTTTTGGTGATTTTTCAAAGTTTCTTTGTTTTATAAAGCTTTCAGTATGTTTCCTGACACATTAGATGGGTCAGAAAATGACTAGAAGACATGGAAATTGTCAGTAGTTTTTGTTTAATGTTCTTACAAGTTGCCAGGCCTTCACCGTGTCTTAAGGAGTTGGTACAAGAAGGCAGGAATGGAAAGAACCAGATTTGGGTGACCAAGGAGAACAATTACAAGATTTCACTCACAGAGCACACAGCTCTCATAGTTTCCCTCAGGAAGAAAAGTATTTTTCAGTAATGTGCTTAGCACAATAAAATCTTTGATTATTAAGTGAGCTATGTATATAAATATTGCTGTAAAGGAATAAAAATAAGTATTTGCCTTGAGACACTCCTATAATACAAAGAAAAAAATCATCAGTTGCTACAGTAATTATTACAATAATGTTCTCAAGAAGAAAAAATACATTAATATGTGAAAGAATGAATGAGAAGAATTTGCATGCTTCTGAAACATTTTTCCTTTTTATTCCTTCTTGCTACTATATAATCACCGTATGGGGAACAGACTTGTAGAGTATAGAACTTGTATTCATATAATACTTACATGAACACTTTCAGCTACATATAATTATGTAAAAAAATACGTATATGGATGTGTTCTAAATTCCTTCTTATTTCCCCTCAAGAAATGAGTACTTTTTTTCAGCCTTAGTAAATTACTTTTACTCTTGCAAGGTCTTCAGGAAGATCTCGGCTTATCTTTCTGACTTTTTGATTTCATGGGTGACTAGCTATGAATTCAAGTTTAATATGTACAAAAAATGAATCTCAGCGTTTTCACCTCTTGAGCCCACTCTACTCCCTTATCCTCTGATTACTGTGTAAATCAGGAATCTCTCAGACCTGTAATCAGGCTATCATCCTCCAGTCAGACTTTTCACTTGCATCAAAGACCCAAGCTATGCCATTTCCATTATATTCCTATAATACCTTCCCTATTGACTCAATGGCAAAAACTGTGGCCTAAGTTTTTATTCTCCTAGATCTCAGTTATGCAGTCAATATTGTTTACATCACTGACAAATACATTTTTCCCCTTTACATGTCTGTTCAAATTCATTAACAGATATCTCCCTAACAGTGATTCTTAAACAAATTATTTCCCTCAGTGGCAACTACAAGTGGTTCCATAGCTTCCTATTAAATGAAATATAAGCTGCTTATCTGTAGTATCAAAGCTTCTCCCCATCTTAATTATCATATCATAATTATTATCTTGAGGTCAGGTCCTTTTGCAATCTGGCATCTTAAGCCTATCAACTCCAAAATAAAAAAGAAATAAATAAAATTCCTTTCATGTTTCCAGACCCAGAAAGAGCTTGATAAGTATCCATAAAGCTGCATCATTACCCTTCTTCCAATCCATTCTTAACAGCCTATTAAAACTCACATCTTCACCCAAGAAAAACTTCATAATAGCAACACTACCTATCTGCTACTACTACTGCCTGTGAGGCAGGTTATCAGTCATGTCTCCCTTTCACTATGTTTGGTATCTATCCACTCTAATTTTCCCTCATGGTTAGTTATTTTGTAGCATGCTCTATCTTTCTTTAGTATTTAGCACCAGCAATTCATCTGTTACTAAAAGAGTTACTATTAAATATCAGATGAATACATAGATGAAAAATTTTCGTAACTTGTTTGCTCTAAATAACAGATGTGAATGTCCTTTAAAAATGTGTGTCTATTAGGGAAGGGCACGGGCTCCTTAAAATCTGGAATTTTTTGCTAGAATATCAAAAACTTGGATTAAAAACTATTTGGCTTCATTGCAGCATAGTGCTACCTATGCAATAAGGTTCAATAGTCACATTGGGTAAGTCTTCAGCTGTCAACTTATTTAAAAGTTGAAATGAAGCAAGTAGAAATAACAGAGACATGAATGCAGTCATTATTTACCTACAAAGCTTAGCTGCTAGTTCTCATGATTTAGGAACACAAATGCGATTTCTAATAGTCTATGACAGAAGATTAATTCTTTGAGAATTGAACAGAAACATAAACAAACATAAAAGCAATGAAGAATCAAGTCTTATCCTAAGAAGTTTCTCTGTTTCCTCTCCTAGTGTAATACTTGAATTTCATATCTGTGCAGCTGACCACTACTGCCTTTTCACTACAGGGCATCAGTTTACCAATCAGACGCACCTAGCCTTTAAGTTCCCAAACTGGGAGAAAAGCCCCAGCACCAACATGCAGGTAGGTCTCCATGCCCTTAGAGATGCACACTCAAAGTGCAATTTCCCAGTGAGAGCTCTGCTCTGCACAATGCACTAATTACACTAGCTAGCTGACAACTTGTCAGCCAAAGGAGTTATCTCAGAGTTTCACTAGTATAAGATGTCTGGGGAAAAAAAAAAGTGTCATCAGAAGATACAATACTACTTCAGAGAATCCAAAGTTGCACTTGCATTTGTTTAAATTGCTAGGTAAATCAACTGATTTTAAGCCAGAAAAAAACCCACACTCTTCCTCTTACCCCGACTCTCCCTGCCCCCGAAAAATATAGCAAGCAAAGTCCTAAACAAGCAAAATTTTATAGTCATCTTTTCAGTATGATTTTTTCACACAACTCAGCAGTACCTCCTCCCCATAATTTCTGGGTTTCTCCCCCCCCACTCCTTGATCTACACTTATTTCAGAAGCCTAACTGAAAAGAACTCATACATATATGCTCTGAAGTACAGAAATTGATTAAGGAATATACCATAATGTCCAACAAAGAGTACGGAAAATGTAATGAATAATACTAAAAGGTTAAATTCCACATGATCAGAATTCATTCATGAATATACCCTATGCTCTATTTTTATTGGATCACTGCAGAGAATATGAACAAAATAGAGTGCTAATAGGATGACATCTTTGCCCAAAATTAATGAGGATAAATGTAGAAATAAAAAAGGTTACTATCATAACCTATCAACTGCCATAACTAGGTTCAAAACGAGGTATTTTGTGTTTCAGAAGAATTTTCTTACTAATTATTATTTCCATACAGGAAAGAGAGAAGTAGAATAATGCCTTTGTTTATAAACCTTCCCAAACTTTCTCTGGGATGACTTCATATTAAGCTTCATGATCAAAAAGAATCCTAGCTTATTGCTCAAAAACAAAAAAGAAGATGTATTATTTATTTATAGATGTGTTGAGGGTTGTTTTGTGGTAAAGAAGGGACAATATTTCTTTTGTTTAGTTTCAACTCACATTTCTTGTTTCCTTTGTACAGTTGTTCAGAAGAATTCAGCCATCTAACTTTGGAAAACACTGATACTGTGTAGAAGATCACTGCAATATATAACACACTCTCAAGACTGAATTTTTCAAAGGCTTAATAGGACAGGAGTACTTACGTTCTTATGCCCTTAGATATTTGGGACATTTCTGTCTTATTTTTCCATTTTTGAATACTCACAACTACTGGATCAGTTCAATCTGTATTTCTAAGGCTTAAACTTTGTTGCAAGTATCATATTTTGGTATTAGAAACTGAAATCTATTACTGACTCAAAATAAATATTTAAAGGTTAACCATGGCTAGGAATTTCAAATCATGATTATATTAAGCTGGTTAAACTTCTGGCACATTGTTGAATGACACAATCCTATTTAGTAGTTTGTATTGAAGAAACAGAATAGCTTGACCTTTCAGTAGGTAAGATATCGACCTGCCACTGGGCTCCACAGAAGACTTGTGAACTGCCTAATTTCTATTTAAGTCTTTGACTAAGATTTCTGTCCCTGTCTCAAGAGATAAATTGCATTCTTACTGAATACATAGAAAGCTTTTCCTTAGTTCTCAGGAAGTGAAGGACATGACAAAAGACAACTTTCTGTACAAAGATGAGAGTCCCTAACGTAATTCCATTTGACTGTTTGATTTCTTTAGAACAAGACACTCTTTCTTCAGTGAGTATAAGTGAGAGCAATTAAAGCAAATGGTACTTCTTTCTCTTCCTTTCTGTCTAAATATCAAAATTATTCTATTGTGCATTATTTGGTTTATCTATTCCTATCAGGAAACAGATCAATAAAGTTGATTGAGATGTTGAGCTTTGAAAACTGCAAAATGGAAAGAAAAAAACTCACAAGAACAGACTTCCAGTGTTTCTCTTGCCACACCACTTAGAAACAAACAACAACAAAACAGAAGCACTGTTTCCATGTGCCAGCAGTTCTGATTCAAAGAAACTGTAGGTTTAAAATCAAAGCCAGCAAAAGGGTGAGGAATTTTGCAAGCAAACAGAATACATAAATGCATTCCTAATTAATGTTCAAATTCCATTAATAATCAAGCAAATGTTTAAGAATCTTTCTTAAGAGGCATGTTGCTAAATTATCTCATCTGTTTTTGGTTTGCTTTTTTTTCCACCAAGATATAACCCATTTCTACAGTCTATGTTTTCCATGAATTCATTTGACTTGCTTTTTACAAGAGCTATTTTCAAGAAAAAGGCTTGTGTTTGTGCATGTGTTAGAAGTCAGACATGCACTTATTGCAGCCATGGACCTTAGGAACATGTTTTCAACTGTAAGCATTGCAGAAAGGCTATTGAGTTTACCAAATACACATCAGGACACAAAATGCATTCCAGGAATTAACATACTGTAGTACAGAAGGAAAGAAGGAAACTAATTGCTTCAGCGATATCCACAGCAGCAGGCGACAACAACGATGGCGGTATCAGCAGGAAAAAAACCACTGTTTTTTTCCACTGTTCATAAATGAGATGCAGCATATGGATAATTAAGGCTATTTCACTAGATCAGACTAGAGCTCTCCAAGCAATCACAAAAAAAGGTTTTCTTAAAACAGCCGTTAATACATCAAAAAGCATAGACTCCTCTTGTAAGGACACAGTTTTACATCTGCAAGTTTCACATGACTTTATATATACATACACATGTATATATATATATAAATATATATCAGAATTACTTTCATTCTTTAATGTACATTATTTAATGCATATTACTGTTCTGTCTTATTCTCTTCCATTATTCAGTTTTGAACTTCCATTCTTCTCAGTTTCTGAACAATCTACTGTTTACCATCTTTCAACTGTTGAAGGGGTGGGCATGGTTTCCCTTCGCCCCTTCTCAGTCAAGAGTCTCCAACCAATCCAACTCTCATGCAGGTGCCTAACCTCTATCACTTGTAGCCTCAGAGTTATGCTAGACTTTCATATATGTCACTAAAGACAATCACACTTCAAAAACAGAATTTCACAAGCGAAACACGGAAATCTTAAGAAATTGTGTCCCATGAAATTTAAATCCCAAAGCATAAAACAAGCTTGCTACCCAAAGGACTTCTTTCATGACATTTTTAATAGCTTATATCTTGCTACTGATACCTGAAGAGAAATATTAATTGAGGAAGACTATGAGCTACCACAGGTAGAAAGCATCTTTTAATTTCAATTACCTCCTACTGAAAGTCACCCACAAAAAATGTTATGTCCTATGCTATGTGTTACATTTTCCAGATACTGTTACTTTTTTTCTAAAGGAAACAATTTATATGTAATAGGAGAAGTGCAACATTTTTAAAGAATTCCAAATTTGAGTTGTTTTTGAAAAGTAGCCGCACCTCTAAAATACGGACTTTTTGAAAACACAGAAAAGGAATTAATCATATCAATTAGCCATTAGGACTGAATAAGCAACGATGCTGATATAAGAGAAAATACATTCAGAAGAGAAAAAGACCAGAAGCAAAAGTGGTTACATTGGTTTTAATATTAGTTAATAGGTAAAA
>PPHD01024084.1:778-12246 GCA_002909625.1 Bambusicola thoracicus
TTTCAGAAGGTGGATGATTATGAACCTTTGCTATCAAAAGACTCAGCAAGGTGACCTGTGTGTGCACCATGGTGCAAGAGAAGACAGAGTACAATGGGTTTGAAAAAAAGCTCAGCAGTTTCATGGGGTGAACGGGAAATGAAAAAGGCAAAGGTAAACTGTAATAGGCCTCTTGTGAATCTTTGCCAGTGCCTCTTCAGTTCAGTGATAAAATGGAAGGAGCAATCAAATAAGAGTGCTGACTTTAACACTTTAATTTAAGAAGTTAACAGATCTCGTAAGGATTAACAATACTTCAATTTGTTGTCTATAATGCCATTATATCATGTGGCCTGCTGTCATGTCAAAGGCACATCTTTTGGCCTCTTTTCTGCTTAAAAGACAACCAAAGAAGCCCACTCCTCTTGTTGAAAATATATATTAAAGAGAAAGAAAAAAACCCCACAATATTTCCAGTATTTCTCAACTGAGGAAGGTGACAGATGAAACAGAGTTGAAACTTATAAAGGTAACTGTCACAAATTCTGCTTAAAAAAAGCACAACTATACATATTCGAGACAGAATGTAAGAAACTGAATTACAAAAGAAAAATACTCACCATTTAAGTGAAACATGCACATATTTTTAAAGGTGACCAAACAATAATTTGATTTATTCGGTACTTAGGTACTTAGTTTTCTAACAGATTATTCTTCCTGCATGTTTTTCATATAACAGTGAAAAAAATGTTAAGTACTACAAGGAGACACTGCTAAAAACCTAGATGCAAAGTAAACATATTTTGTTGAACAACGCTTCAGAATGGTAAAATCTGAACTCTGTTGAAAAGCATTTGATACTTTGGACATATATCTTGTTCTTGGAAAGCAAGAAGAAAATGCAGAGTCAGTGGAAACAGACAGGTATTGTGCGAAGAAGATAAGGAAGCTGCTAGGCTGTGTAGGGATGGAGTGAGGAAAGCCAAGGCCCAGTTTGAACTAAACTTGGCAAGGGGCGCCAAGAACAAGAAAGGCTTCTATGGGTACCTCAACCAGAAAATGAAAGTCCAAGAGGGTGTAGCCCCTAGTGAGTGACATGGGGCAAGCAGATAACAACAGACAAGGAGAAGACTGAGGTAGTCAACAACTTTTTTTGCCTTGGTCTTCCCTGGTAACTGCTCATCACACAGCCCTCAAACAAACAGTTCAGAAGGAGGTGATTAAGAAAGCAGTGTCTCTCCTGCTGTGAGTGAAGATCAGGTTCGTGACCACCTGAGGAACCTGATCATCCACAAGTCTGTGGATCCCAACGAGATGCATCCCAGAGTCCTAAGGGAACTGGCTGGTGTAGTTGCCAAGCCACTCTAAGTGATATTTGAAAAGTCATAGCAGTCAGGTGAAGTCCCCGGTGACTGGAATAAAAGGCAACACCACACTCATTTTTAAGAAGGGTAGAAAGGATGATCCTGTGAACTACTGACCTGTCAGTCTCATCTCTGTGCTGGGAAAGATCATGGAGCAGATCCTTCTGGAAGCTATGCTAAGGCACACGACAGACAAGGAGGTGATACAGGATAATGAGCATGGCTTCACCAATTCCTACTTGACCAACCTAGTGGCCTTCTGTGATGGTGTAACTGCATCAATGGACAAGGGAAAAGCCTCTAATGTCATCTTATCTAGACTTCAGTAAGACCTCTGACATGGTACCACACAACACCATTCCTCTCTCCAAACTGAAAAGATACGGATTTGATGGGTGCACTGTTCATGGACAAAGAACTGGCAGCAGGATTGAACCCAGAGAGTGGTGGTCAATGACTCAATTTCTGAACAGAGATTACCAACAAGTGGTGTTCCCTGCAGGTCAGTGCTGGGACTGATACTCTTCAACATCTTCATCAATGATACTGACAGTGAGATCGAGTGTATCCTCATCAACTTTGTGGATGATACCAAGCTGTGTGGTGTAGTGCACGTGCCTGAGGGATAGGATGCCTTTACAGGCTTGAGCAGTGGGCCCAGAAGAACCTCATAAAGTTCAACAAAGCCAAGTGCAACATCTTGCACCTGGGCCATGGCAACTCCCGTTACCAATACAAGCTGGGGGATGATGTGATTGAGTGCAGCTTTGCCAAAAAGGACTTGGGGTACTGGTGGATGGGAAGCTGGACAAGAACCAGCAGTGTGCCCTCAAAGTCAACCATATTCTGAGCTGCTGTATGGGAACTGTTGAATTGCGGCCTGAACCTCTGATTGACCACCTGAGGCGAGCACTGAGTCAGCCATGGGAGCACAGGTGAAGGCAATTCACCAGTGTGACCGGAAGGGGTGGAGCCTGGCTGCCTTACCTCTCCTAAACCCCATTTAAGGGCTGACTGCCACTGAGGAAGGATCTCTTTCTGAAGATTGCTCCTTGCAGAGTTTTTCCTGTGAGCCTAGGATATGGGTGAGCATTTTCATTTATTTTGGATTATCCCTTTCCAATGAGATAATCTTTCTAGCTGTACAATCTATAGATACTGGCCTAACCACACCACTCTGCATATTTCTTGATTACACAGCTGTATTAAAAAAAAAATCGTGGCCAGCAGGATGAGGAAGGTGAACCTGTCTTTTTAGTGTATGCTGGTGAGACCTCACCTGAAGTACTGCATCCAGATGTGGTGTCCTTGGTTCAGGAGAGACTTGGAGCTGTTGGAGAGTGAGCAGAGGCAGGCCACAAAAATGATCTAAGGGATGGAAGACCTCTCCTACAACGACAGGCTGAGAGAGCTGGGGCTGTTCAGCCTGGAGAAGAGAGGCTATGGGAAAACCTGATAGCAGCGTTTCAATATCTAAAGGGGAGCTACAAGAAAAAAGGAAACAGACTCTTCAGCAGGGTCTGTTGTGATAGGACAAGGGGAAAGGGTTTCAAACTAAAAGAGGGTAGATATAGGTTGGATGTAAGGGAAAAGTTTTACATGGTGAGGGTGGTGAGGCACTGGAACAGGTTGCCCTGAGATCTAAAAGCCCTGTTCGTGGAGACATTAAAGGCCAGACTGGACCAGGCTCTGAGCAACCTCATTTAGCTGTAGATGTTCCTGTTCACTGCAGAGGAATTGAGCTAGCTAACCTTAAAAGATCCCTGCCAGAACCTATCAGACAATGCCATCTTTAAGGCTGGGAGACAGCGCCAACAAAACTCCCAGCATTAACTCACTGTCTTTCAGGTAATAATTTATGTTGCTATGGTACTGTCACCTATCAAACTAGAAAATCTGAACTTGGAGATCAGCAAACTACCAAGGGAAAAGCATGCACGTGTTCATGTGAAACACAGTCCTCCTGAAGACTTGATCCAACAACTCTAGCCCTTTAAGCTGAGGAATTCGTTTAGTTTAAGCACTGGATTAAAAGCATTTTACTCCACCTAATCTTTTTAGTACTGTGTTACAAACACTTAAATACTTCAGCTACCTATATGCATGATGAGCCCAATAACTTATTTGCTTTAGCCTAAATAAGAAGTTTCAAAACACATTAATGAAATGGTGTAAAATAGTGAACAGGAAAAATACCAAAAATTTTAGAATAAAATTGTAAAAAGTGAGTAGTTGAAAAAAGTTTAGAATAGAAATTGTTTCCTGACTTCTTCATTGCTATAACTGAAATCTCATTACAATTAATAGTCAAAGTACCATGGAAGCAAATTTGTATTGCTATTTGACTTAAAAAAAAAAAAAAACAAAAAAAAAAAACACATCCTATAGCTGACTGTTTTAAGGTTGTACCATGAACTGTAAGAACACGCATTAAGAGACAAAGCCTTCTACAAAATAATGAAGAACTAAGGACATAGTTTTTAGACTGCAAGATGATAGCAGTACTTCCTTTTTCTCGCACCTCCTTTTCTGATCTTGAGAAAGAGAATTTGCTCAGCTTACTTAGTGATGACAAGAAATTCAAGGGTCTGAATGCCAACTCCTTTCTAAAGTTCTAATTGCTCAAGTACAACATAAATATTTTACTGCAAGTAAGACAGAAATGGAAGAAAAAGTTAGCAGATGAAACAATGTTATGCATATCAAAGAAACTGTTTCTGATAGGAATGGATGCATTCCAGATGGAAGGAGCAGATCATAAACCATGTCTGAGAGTCTATAGAACACTGGAATTTTCACTTTACATCATCTAGTTAACGAGAGAACAGTTGGGAAGAGGTATGCCATTTGTTGATGACCCTAGTTGATCAATAACAATAGTGTTATGAAGGTCAAAAGGGAAGGTTGTATAATTCAGTACGAAATTTAATTAAAAAGCAGATTAACAGCGGGGAAAAAAACCATACTTGCTTCAGTAGGCACAGTCACACTGGGAACAAACAAAACAAGAAAGAAAGATTGAGTACTTTAATACCAAGCTATTACAGAAATAAATGTGCTTACCAGATTAAGTAATTTGAGGGGAAAAATATTATATTGTCTGAAAGTTTTCTGCTTGGTTTCTGTTATGCCACAAAATTAAGGCACAGAGTATAACACATTTTTTAGCAAAAAGTTCCTGTGTAAGTGCACACGTAATACATGTAATAGCCCACTGGGGTTAAGAGAATTTTAGCATGGGATGACATCTGCAAAGCTATTTTAAATTGAAACTTCAACTCTATTTCACTTGATACTAAATTAAGCAAGGCAACACAGCTTTTATATATACTATCTCAAGGAAATATTTTAAACAAGCAGAATATCCTGAAATTAAAATGTTTACTTGCAACTACTGCAGAATGGATTTTTGCTCTTTTTCATGCTTCAGGTCTCTCAAAGAAGTAATGCCTTCTTATATAGCAAAACCATATTGACTGAGTTTAGATGATTTCAACAAAGGCACTACTCTCTGATTACTGTTATGTATTGAAATTTTATCTTTTAAGTTTAACACCTTTCTATCTTGATGTTTTACATTTGACCTCTGTTGACCACTCTTAGGAATTCATGGTAATTTTATCAATTATAATAAATAATGGAAAAATAGAGTTCTATTAAGACAATTCTTTTTTTAGCTATCCTTTCCAACTACATTTTTTTCCCCAAAGAATATGACATCTGATTGTCACTTTGGTATGAATTAGTCTCATCCATACATATATTATGAGCATTCAAAATGTAAAATTGAAAGTAGAACAAACAAAATATTCAAAAAAGAAAATGGTTATTCCAGGAGCATGTGAACCAATAGAGAAAATACCAAGATCAGGTAGAATTTTCTAAGACCATAGATCTGTACATTTGCATAACTGTTCTAACACAACCACCACCTCACGCAAATCAAATTCAAATAAAGTATATTATTTTAACATATAGCAAGATCTTAAACAAACAAACCAACAAACAACCCCCAAACCCTTCTCTTCATTGGATAAAAGAGAAAAACAGAAAATCACAGAATGGCCTGGGTTGAAAAGGACTACAATGATCACCTAGTTTCAACCCACCTGCTATGTGCAGAATCGCCAACCACCAGACCAGGCTGCCCAGAGCCACATCCAGCCTGGCCTTGAATGCTTCTAGGAATGGAGCATCCACAACCTCCTTGGGCAACCTGTTCCAGTGTGTCACCATCCTCTGTGTGAAAAACTTCTTCCTATTATCTCATGTAAACCTCCCTGTCTCAGTTTAAGACCGTTCTCCCTTGTCTTATCACTATCCACCCTCGTAAACAACTGTTCCCCCTCCTATTTATATGCCTTCTTCTAGTACTGTAAGACCACAATGAGGTTTCCCTAGAGCCTTTTCCTCTCCAAACTAAACAAGCCCAGTTCCCTCAACCTTTCCTCACAGGACAGGTGCTCCAGCCCTCTGATCATCTCAGTGGTCCTCCTCTGGACCCCCTCCAAGAGCTCCACATCCTTTCTGTACTGGGACCCCCAGGCCTGGATGCAGTACTCCAGACGGGGCCTCACAAGAGCTGAGTAGAGGTCAGACAATCACCTCCCTCTCCCTGCTGGCCACCCCTTTTAAAATCTTAAAAGACATTCCGCCTTATGCAGATGTATACTCACAAAGGTGTATATATGTGCATATCTGTGCACACGCTTTTAGATACTTCTACAACAGCGCTGTCCTACAGCTCAGGATTAATACAGGATTTTTAAGTGTGATGATGTAGTGGCCTAACAATTAATGAAAAGTGAGCTTAAAAATCCAGATTCAACAGAATATTTGGTTTCTATTTTTTGTTTATCACTTAAAGTCTAGAAAGACTGAAGAAGAGATAGGAGCCTGAATGTTTTTAGATACTGGAAGAAAACATTTTAAAGATTTTACGTGAAATTGCATAGTTCCATATAATTTGAAGTTTAAGTGCATGTGATCTAAAAATAAAAAGACATTCTGAATTAAAATTTAGTTTTAAAAGTCTCCAAAAATATTTCTTCGGGAATCGGGAGTTGTTATTTACTTTGAAGCAAGGAATACTTAAGAGAAACAGTATTAAAAAAAAAAAAAAAAAAAAGCTAAAAACCAAAGCAAAACAAAAACTGGAATAGCTGCCTTATGACAAAGGGATGGCCCTACCCCCTTACCCACTCAAAACTGTATTCAGGCAGAATTGTGAAACAAGGTGCTTCGTCCCTTTTAAGGAATAACTCTGTAAAGCTGGTACTGCCTATAATGAGACTATGTAGCCTTAGGAAGGGAAACACAAATATTTTAGCAGTACTCTATGCTCTTAAGATTATACGTATATTTCTTAGTTCTAAATTATCTATATTGTCTTAGAAAAAAAAATGCATTTGCAAGTTTGACTACTCTGAATACCCATCTGGAACCACAGCACTTGAGTGGTATTTATTTAATCTGTATTAGCCAATTCATAGCTGGAAGGTAACTCTGGAACAGCAGAACAGACTGCTTTTAAAGAAACTAAGGAGATGTACAAGGAAAATATTCCACATCGTCATTCCATACGATAAATATAAAACCATTAAGCTGGAAAAAAAATACAACCTCTGTCTCAGTTCATTTTTAAGATGAACATACCAACCTGGAAAATTATCTGATCACCTGTAAGGAAAACAAGGTCAAAGTTGCTTGGAATCAGCCTGCTGGTTATATGTATCTTACATAAATACAGTGTCATTAAGATGTAGAACAGCTATCAAATCTTCCTTACACAGCTTTGAGGGGGGAGAGGGAGAGGGAGGTGTTGTTCCCAAGGATGTAAGAGAGAGAAAGCAACTCTGTTCTGGCTAGTAGTAAACTCCGCAGTACTGGATTACAGATCATAGAATCACCAAGGCTGAAAACAGATAAAGGAACTTACTATAAATGTATCGTTAACTACCTAAATTAAATAATAAACAGACATAAACCATTCATATATTTTGGTTGAAATATATTACTATGAATCCAGAATCCACTGATGTTTGGTAAGACTGCATACCATTTGGTGGTGTAACAAGTGTAAAAGGAAAGGATTCAGCATTTTAATTTTGAATCATGGTGTATATAAATGAAGTAAGATCTTAAGAAACAATTTAAGAAATGAGACTACAGATAGAAACAATGTACACATTAAATGTAATACATATACTATTTTGCATCATTTCTTTATATTCAAAATATCAATAATATGGGATGTAATATTTTTTTTTTCCCATGTTTTCTGTGTTTGAAGTAAGGAAAGCTTATAATTGGGCTTCTTATAGCAGAGAAGATAGATAGTCCCTTATTCATTCATCACAGAGGAGCATACCTCAAAGAATTTAAATTCCAAGTAAGAGTAGGAGGTGTGGAAGATGTTCACATATCAGTTCAGCTTAACATGGTGAATACGGTTGGTTTAATTTTCCTCTGAAGCTCTTTCAGGTCTCTTCTCCTTTTGGCAGTGCTGCCAGCCTCTCTTATTGTCCTGACATTTTATATGGCATTTGCAGTCATACTGTACACAGATTCCACTACTGTTTTCTTTATCATGATTCTACTATCAAATATTTTTTAAAAAATATTCCTTTCCTGAATTCTACAGTCTCTTCCATTTTTTATCTCTGTCATCTGTAGGTGCACAACATTCTGTGAGGGCAGGGGTGAAATCCCCTGTGATCCTGGTATTAGCCAGCGAAATTAGTTAATTCACTCCTCAATCTTTCCTGCTTGATCCAGAGATTAAACTAGTCTTATTTTCTACTGAAATCTTAAATTGCTTTGTTATGGATTTAAATCTTCCAAATTCCATTTTCTCTGTTCCCTATATTTAGCTTTTTTTGCTTGAATGAGAGTGTACATTTTAGAGCAGTTAAAAGGCAGCCATCGCTCATCAACATCTGTCAGAAAGGATCAACCCTAATGTTAACAGGGAGAATTCTTGCTAGCAAGAATCTTTCATTTTCAAGTTTTCCTAGGTAAGGAATTCCAAGCAGAAAAAAAGGACACTGCAGTTTGGCCCATATGGTTACCCAATTCTGTGCCTGACTACAAGAATTACTGATGATAGTATTTTATATCAGATTAAAATATTAAAAATACCTGTTTGGAGTCAGCACAGTAGCCATTTTCTCAACAGTAAGCATCTGGGGGGAGGGGCGAGGGAGGGAAGTCACTGTGGTAGTGTTTTTTTGTGCAGCAAGCTTCTGTTCAGTTTGTAGTGTACATGCATCTTTGTTTCCAGAAATAAGGAGAAGGAAAAAAAAACCCTCTGATTTCACTTATTTTATTCATCTTTTGCTTCTGTGCTCCTTATGATACTTTATAAATTCTCTCATATGCCCTACCAGCTAATCTAACACGTCCATTCCACTGATAATGCTGCGTGCCTCTGAAGGAGCCAAGGACTAAAAGGAAACATTAAAACGGCATTTCATTTTTTATGAGATACTTTGGACTTGTTTCTGGTTAATAGACCAGTAAGTTACAGAAAAGTTAATGCTACCAAATTGAGTGTTCTAAAAGCTACAGTAGTTGAGAATAACTTAAGAACTAAAAATAAATGTGTACAAGTAAAGACATGGCTTTTATCCCCCTTACCAGAACTCTGTATGTATACGTTGTTTTCTTTTTTTGTCTTTTTCCTCCTTTCCCATTTCCTTTCTGATTGTGATGATACACTATCATATTTACTCCACTAACATGCAATCAGTCTTCTGTTTTCTGGTGGAAAATGCCTAAAGTAGTAACGTATTGTTCAACATTTAGTTGTATGGCCTCTAGAAACTGCCTTCATACTGCCTACCTTCCTGTGTTAGTGATCCTAGTACAAATTTTTTTAGTACATGACCATAGGGATACACCAGTGTGTTCTGCAACAGGCTGACATCCCAGAGTTATCAGCCAGAGATGCACTCCAGAGTCCTGAGGGAATTTGCTGACAGAGTCACCAAGCCACTCTCAATGATCCTTATAAGTCACAGCAGTCAAGTGAATTCCCTGGTCACTGAAAAAAGGGCAATATCACATCCATTTTTAAGAAGAGTAGAAAGGATGATGCAACGAACTACCGAACTTTTAGCCTCACCTCATTGCCAGATAAGATCATGGAGCAGATTCCCCCGGAAGCCACAACAAGGACATGGAAGAGTGATACAGGATAACAGCATGGTTTCACCAAGGGCAGGATCTGCTTGACCAA
This sequence comes from Bambusicola thoracicus, assembly GCA_002909625.1. Classification (NCBI taxonomy): domain Eukaryota; kingdom Metazoa; phylum Chordata; class Aves; order Galliformes; family Phasianidae; genus Bambusicola; species Bambusicola thoracicus. The sequence continues at coordinate 10,361 of PPHD01024084.1, forward strand.
CTGTGTCACTTTCTATGATGGCATAACTGCGTCAATGGGCAAGGGAAAAGCCACTGATGTAATCTATCTGGACTTCTGTATGGCCTCTCACATGGTCCCCCTAACATCCTTCTCTCCAAATTGGGAAGATATAGATTTGGTGGGTGGACTGCTTGATAGTGAGAAACTGGTTACAAGATCCAGAGAGCAGTGATCAATGGCTCAGTGTCTGGATGGAGACACGTGATAAGTGGTGTCCCTTAGGGGTCCAGATGTGGAGTCTTCAGAACAGGATAGACATGGAACTGTTAGACTATGGCCAGAGAAAGGCCACAAAAATGACCCAAGGGATGGAATACCTCCCCTACAGGGACAGGTTAAGAGAGCTGGGTCTGTTCAACCTGGAGTAAAGAAGCCTCCACAGTGACTTGACAGTGGCCTTTCAATGTCTAGAGGGAGGCTATAAAAAAGAAGGGGACAGACTCTTCAGCAGGGTCTACTGTGATAGGTCAAGGAGAAATGGTTTCAAACTAAAGGAGGGGAGATTTAAATTGGACACAAGGAAGAAGTTTGTTATGATAAGGTTGGTGAGGCACTGAAACAGGTTGCCCAGAGAGGTGGTGGAAGCCCCATTCCTGATGACATTCAAGGTCAGGCTGGATGAAGCTCTAATCAACCTAATCTAGCCGTGGATGTCCCTGTTCACTGGAAGGCAGTTGGGCTAAATGACCTTTAAAGGTCCCTTCCAACTCAAACAATTCTATGACTCCGTGACAAATAGAGTAGTGAAAGATTTATTTTTATACTTATTTCTTCCCTTGGAATATAGTGTGACTAGACATCACTCCACTACTGGTTCAGCATATTTCATAAGTCTGCACTACCTTTCTGACCTTATTGTTGTCCACTGTAGTTTGATGTTTCAGTGGAAAGAGATGAAGAAATTAATACCAAAAATAGTTGATTCTGTGAGACTTTAAGTGTCCTTATTTACTCAGGTACAGGTTTTAATTTATTCTTATTTTTAATACTGAGAAAGATACAAACTTTTCTGCTTTCTTAGGATGAAAAAAGACAGTACTTGTAAAGCGTGAAAATATTGAATAGTTGGGAAGAAAAGTAAAGTATAGAGGAAAATATCAAGAATTCACTCCAAGGCAACACATGGAATAGAAGGAACAGCGTGTCAGAGATCCAAGGAGCCTCTCGGTCTACTTGTGGAATAAAGCACAAGACTGCTATTGCTATTCAAATAGCCAGAGTAAGCAGGAAATTTTTGACTGCAATTGTTTGAAAGATGCTGACTAATTGGTCAGATGGACTCTTTCTAGGAAGTCCACATTGGGCTTGCTGGGCTACAGTTGATACTTTGCATCACAGAACTGATAAAAGAATCTTCTGTGAAAGATCCTGAGCATTCCTGACTGTCCTTCTTGAGCAACCTGAAAATCCCTTTATTATTTTAGGTCAACCCATTGAGACAACCAGCACTTTATGTAAAATGAACTGGATTTTTTTAGATGGTGGCCCTGTCTATTACAAATACATTCTTTACAAGTATTTTATTGGTTGTTCAGCTATGAAAGACAAAGAACAGTAAGACAACTCAACAGTGTTCTTGCATCAGAAAGAACATAACAGGTATAGTAAAACAATTTCAAAATATTATGGGAAATACTCTTAGAAACATTGATATTTCAAACCCAGACTTCTACAGTCCTGGAATATCTGTAAACCGAGGAGAGCAATGGGAAATAATGCATTTGTAATTCAAGACAGAACTACTGAGGCTGGTGGTACATTTTTTGCCCATTCACCAACAGGCTACATAATAAATTCTTATTCTTTTAATTAGTTTAAACTGCTTTACAAATTTTACATTTAAGTTTTCATTTTATCAAAAAAAA
>PPHD01024085.1:0-12246 GCA_002909625.1 Bambusicola thoracicus
GTAGTTCAATAGAGTCAAACTTCAAGTGTTACACAGGATGAAGAGAAATCAAAACCAAATACAAAATGGGATGTAAGTAGTGATGCAGCAATGAAACCCAGAAAGGAGGAAAAAAAAAGAAACTCTTTCTACCACATAGAGGTTACAGGCCAACCACATAGCAGTACAGACAGAACAGCAAGTCTCAACTCTGGGTACATTAATGCAGTGTTAAACACTACATGATGTATTTCTTCCTCACTCAGGTGAGGCCTCAGTATGTAGCCAGCTTTGCATGGGGTGCTTAAAATAACTGGCAGACCAATTAGACAAAATTTAAGTGAGAAAATTGGGAAGGAAAAAAAAAATAAAGCTGCGAGAAAAGACTGAGGGAGTTGGTAGCAAACATGAAGGTCTTGTATGAACAGAAGGAAGGGTGTGGATTACTTGGAGTGAATTTAAAGACTGTGATCATTTTAATCATCAAACTGGTGAAATGGACATTAACTGCGTAGGGCTGTTGGGGCAGCTCCTTAATTGGAAGTTTTTAAGGAAAAGTTATGTTAGGGACTGTGTAGGTATGCTTGTCTGTGCACATCTAAGACATGAGCTGATGACCTGCTGAGTTGCCCTTCTGCTCTGCCTAAATCCTAATCTGGAAAGTGCATGTTACATTTTTTTTAACCACTTGCTGAAAATACACTGCATAAATTGTCATTTTGTTTTGGGATTTTTTCAACTTTTGAAAAATTCAGTTATGTAGAGCAGAATCAAAAAATGGGGATCTAGCACATAGAAACATACATAGGTTGAATTTTTACATAATACTGACACACTTGTAGAAAAATATGTAACAGCAAAATTTAAGCAGGCAAGAACAAGCTACATAAACCTAGAATGTGCAAATCAATGCCAACATAGTCTGCTCGTAGACCTGGCAGATTACCCCGGCATGCTTAAGGGGACTCTCAGCTACCTGGTGTTTGTTCATTCTTCCCCACATTCCTGCCCTCAGTGCACATTGTATTCAAGCTTTGAATTTCAAGAGCAAGGGTATGCCAGCACGTTTTCTGATTGCTGCTACTTTGTTTAAATTACAAGCTCTCAGCAGCAAGCACCTTGTTTCATATTATACTACAAAACACTCACCAGCGCGCTGATGTTCTAACAACGACAGACAAGACAATAGCATTTCAAAAGGCTGATTAAGAAAAGCCGTTACTCATCTCCAGGGTCTCATACAATCCCTTTTGGGAAGATGAATAGTGTTACAGATACAGGGCTTATTGAATAAGGCACTGAGACGATAAGAACTTAATTTCCATAAGAGGAAAGGTTCACATTTAAGTTATAGCTGCTCTTATTCTTGTGTGAGCTTCCAGTCAGAATTTAACTGTAGTGTCACTAAGCAGATTAAAGGATTGGGTACCGTTTTAGGCATACTACAACATATGACTGGCATTAATTTCTTAAGATAGACTTGTAAGTAACCACCACATGAGAAGGGAGTACACAGTTGATATAAAAATCTACAAGCCAGTAAGTCTTGTGGATGTGTCTGGCCTACCTAACCTTTCTATATTATGTGAATCCACAAAGCTATAGCAATGTATAGAACTTCAGCCTGTCTCAAACAGCTAAAACATAGAGTCATGCTGAAAGGAAACTAGACAAAACTGGTTAGTTCCTGAGTTACTAAAGACTCTTTAAGACACAATGACTCCCCTTAAAGATTTCCTGACATTACTGAAAATTAAGCGTGCATCCAGAGAAAAATGGTTTCTGGGTACATAATCTGCAAAATGTAATGAACATTCAAAAAACAAATAACGGAATAACGCTTCCTGAAGAAAGAAAGTTCTTTCATATTTGCACTATTGAAGCATTCAGCCTTCTGGTTTTAAGAATAATGCCTATCTGCATTATAAAGCATTTCACTGCAGTGTCAAAGGCACATTTCAAATAAAAGCTTCATTTTAAGTAACCCCCAGTAGTTTTTGCCACATCTGTGGTCTTAAAGTTCTATTAGGAAGCAAAGATTACATTTCAGGTATACTTTCTTCTAACAGCTATTTTTTCTCACTTTCATGTTAGTTCTTACAGTTTAAAGATCTAATCACATAGAAGAATCTTCATAGGTACCATACGTAGATTTATTATGCACGTCCAACAGAAGGCCCCTGTAGTAAAACGACCATGACATTCTGCATTACATGTTTGACCTAAGCTCTTTTGAAAACAGAGCTCCATCGCATAGAAAGAGAAAAAATCAGTCCAAACAGTCCCACTGTATTCCCTATTTCAACCTAGGAAGCTGGAAAAAGGACTCTATTCCCAACCGCAGCAAAGAGTCTACTTCAAAATACTCCAAACAGCAGCAAATACTGGACATGAGTGATTCCATCCAAACTGAATTACTGCATTCTGATGGGAGAAAAGCAGGGATTCACAGCTTTTTGTTGGATTCAAATGGGTATTTTAGAAAAATCTCATTTTTAGACACAGCTCTCCAGTGGTAGATTGCTTTACTTAGACAAACGCCACCCCAAGGTTGATGTGCATGACTTTGCCAACACCTGCAGAAACACAAATCACAGCTGACAGTCAGGAGAGTTCCCATACTAAGTCCTATAAAAAGAAATTCCTTAGGGGAAGTCCTTTCCTAAATAATTAAATCTCAATTAACATTTTCCCCTGCATTTTAAAATACTTATCCAAAGAGTTAAAAATGCCTATTGGCTAGTCACTTGCTAATCCAGAAATGTCAAAAATAAACCTCTTCAGACTTCTCTTACTTGGAGAATAAAAAAATTCTATGAGGACTGCTCCAAAAGTAATGCCTCTTATTTTATTATGTTGGCTTATGACATCAGAGACGGATGTTGGTGGCACAGCAGTAGAGGCTAACCCTTTCTGCCCATTGGATTTTGTTGCCATGTGACAGATGGCAGCATGGGGGCATTCTGACCCAATTGCATCTGACATGGAAGTACATATGTAGCAAAGGTGTGAAACTGAATTCCTCCAGGCAAAAAAAAAAATGACACCCACTGACCTTCATCAATGATTGTTGAATATGTGAGCACAAAGAGGTGTTGGGTGGTGCATTTCAGCAGCAGCAAGGACCAATCATGGCTGGACTGTTCTACAACACCCCCAGCATAGACAAGAATCAGCACCTTCTGACTTCCATCTATTCAGGCAAATGAAAAGCAGACTCTGTGAGCAACATTTTCCTAGCAACAATGCCATCATAGCAGCTATGAAACAGTGGGTCACCTCAACTGGTGCAGAGTTTTACAACCACAGCATGCAGACACTTGTTTGTGGCTGGCAAAAATGCAGAGCTAATGGTAGTGGCTGTGCTGAGAAATGGTGTTTTGTTGCTGAGAAGTTGCTTTATCAAAGTGTTACTGTGCTCTTTGTATCTCTTACAGTTTCCATGGAAATAAATAGGAGACATTACTTTCAGAGCAACCTAAGTAGTATGCCTTATATTGTCAAATGCCAACAAGACCCAGAAATATAGATTCCCTGACACCAGAAAATTGGTGGAAAACTGTTACAAGAGATGGGTTATTATAAAAAAATCTTTTTGAAAAAGGAAAAATTACAGCCACTCTCATAAACACAACTTATCCTGGTGTTCAAATACAATTTTTACACTTTTCTTTCCCCTGAAAGGAGGTAAAGGCCTCAGAGCATCTTTATTTCCTAATCCAGAGATAGAAAATACAACAAAATGGCATGGATCTGCTCTCATCCAGCACTGGCTTCTCCAGATGTGTTAAGCAACCAGAAAGGGTTGTGGTGTTGTTGCTATCTTGTTTCTGTTGAATTCTTTTTTAAATATGAAACATGGAAAATTATGCTAACATACAGAAAAAAAAAAGATCTCCAATGAAGGAAAAACTCTATTTTCCCCTCATATCAGGCTCACACCAGGATTGTGGATTAGAAAAACAAAAGGAACATACAGCTGCTACTTTTAATACTGATGACATTTGTTAAAGTAAGCTCAGTGTACAGAGAATGAGCCCCATCCTCAATTCAACCAGTAAGAAAAACTTATTTTGTTCTCTTCTACACAGAAGTCAACTGAGATATCACTGGAGGTAGGAAAAACTTGATGATTTTCCCTAGTTAAATCAGGGATTTTGGTAGGTTTTACTGTAAGGGAAAACAAAAAGAGTTATTCTGTGTCTCTCACAGAGACGCCAAATTCTCTGTTTCCTTCCCAGTTCACAGATAGAGTCATGGACCACTGCTCTAACAGAAGTCTTGATATGAGAGCGGCAGAAGGATTAAATTATTTTGGTTCCTTGTTGTCCTTGCAGAAATCTCCCAAGCTTCTTTCCTCTCTGACACCTGCCATGGCTTCTGTATTTACTCAACTTCTTTTTGAGTACTCAGCCTGTCATTATATAAGCAGACTATTTACCTTGAGTTGCCTTGGAGCATGAATCTCAGCAGCACCACCATGTGTGTTTCAACACAGTCTCCTAACATGTAAAGAAAAATGAAGGGAAAGCACTATGTCTGGTCACCAGAAGGATTTTACAGGAATGCCAATCAGGAGAAAATAGGGAAACCATCCAGGTGTTAGGAAATGCAACACACAGATATTTAATGTTCTTCATGGATCTAACTCAAAGATACTTTATTGACGTAGGCACTATGTATATCATCCCCATCTTACATATTAACAGCATATGAAAATCTTTCTGCTAAAGATTTTTTTTCATTATATGAGATATTTTGTAATTTTTTGTCACCCATTTTGGTAAAACAAAACTTCCCTTGGATTTCAGGTACTCAAGTCCTTCCTTATTTTCAGGTCCAAAATTATTTGAAAAGAGATCAAATTATACTGAAACAGAAAACTGAAAAAATAAGCTTAAATGTGAAGTTACTCTTGTCTACTAATCTTCAATTAGAGAACTCAGCTATTCTTCCTTGTTAGAGAAAAATTGTCAGGGCAATGATAATTCCTCTATAGCTCTCCATTTCCCTAAAATTAGGCCGTATCTTTTTCATGTTTGCAGACAGATGAGCCATACAGCAATTCAAGATAAATAGTGCAGAATATTTAACGAAATGAAGCTATAGGAGGAGTTTCAGGTACGAAGAATGTAATTACCCAAACTAGAATTTCTTCTCAAAATGATGACTAATTCCTGCAGAAAGTAGGAAAGGGTTTTAAAGACAATAAATCACAGAAATATAAATTAACAGAACATCTGAAAGGTATTGTCTCTTGTATTTTTTTTTTCCAGCACATTAAAAGAAATTTCTGTCAATTAGTGTGTACACAGAGGCACACTGCACATTTATGCACAAAGGGAGAAGAAAGGTGAGGTTATTTTTAATTATGTCAGAATAAAAGAATATTGCTTACAAAACAGCTGCTATCACTTGCGATTTTCCTCATAGTCTCACTGAATTTATAAAGCAATATGACTCTTCTTAACTCCAACAAATTTTGTCTGAAACACCATACAGAAAAATTCCTATCACAAATTACAAGAAAATGCAATCTTCATCCATCGCAAGTTACACCTACAATATTTTTCTCTTACAGTGACATCAGATTTATTACGCCTTCATGCTCTAATAAACATAAACTCTACTCATTTTAAAAAATATTTTTCTTATAAATTCCAATATTCCCAAGATTTCTCTTCAGCCCTTCACAATCCTCTCTCACTTATATCACTAAAACCAGTGAAAATCTATCTGTTCAGAAAGGTTTCTGGATATGCCGTCATTCATTTGAGAGTTTAATTTAGCCTTTAATTTGAGTCAAAATACAGCTTCCCACACCTCATTTTATTTATCCACATGCCCAAGTTGTCTGGTAGAAATCAACAAGAATGCACTGTAGCACAGTTTCAAACATAAATGAACCCTTGTAAGGGTGGAGCAGTCTTGCCACTAAAGTTTCTTCATGAAAGACTAGAAGAACCCTTTGGTTACTGCTATTGAAACAGTATTTCAAAGAAAACCTTGCAGGAAGATTTGGGAATTTTGTGTGCCACTTAAATTAAAAGGAACATGTACAGGCTTCAATAAACAATGTCTAGTGGACATCAGGACTTCACTACGGTTAATATGATCACGTCCTCTGCTTATGCATTTTAGAATGAACGTCAGGAGAAAAACATTAAATCAAGCAAAGAGAATTATGTATACTCATTAAAAGAGTGGTTTCTGCCAAAAAAAAAACCCTCAAAGCTCTACTTCATGCAATGAAGGTAATATATCAGTGTCTTAGAAGAAGACAATCATGAGCCTACGAAAGTTTTGTTTTTCACCAAGTATGGTATTTTCTAATTTGTGACAGTTTCTCTTGCTTGCATCAATGCAGTATTCAGAATAGACCTAATTTTGCTCATCAGCAAGTTGACTATTATCTTTGTTATATGCTTACTGGAGTTTTAATTTTTCAATACATTAATTAGTGTATTTGTATTCTAATAGACAATTTTCATTATTCTCTTATGAGCAACAAAGTCTCTCAGCTTTCAGATATTTCAAAATCACTTGAGCTGTAACATTTCTTTTGAGGTAGCTAAACTCTACTGAGCTATGTATTGTCTATTAAGGGCCCTGCAGGCATGTTCTGGTAAAAGGTTTTTGATGCTCAGCTGCTAAATAATTAGATGGTAAAAGCCAAATGGAAATTAGCTTTAGTTCAATCAGCCTTTCTCACTGTGCAATTATATCTAGAAAGTTGTCAGATGCAGGTTAACCAGAACTGTTCAGAACAGTTTTGACAAGGTAGTCAGAACTTGGAGGGAGCTAAAAAAGTAAGGAGTCGGGAAGCTTAAAAAAAAGTCTTTCAATATGACAGTTTTTGACATATGTCTTTTGAAATTTAATGAGCAGCATCACTAGTATTTTATTTAGATGATAAAATTTAAATAATAACTCAGTCTGTCAACAGCAATAAGATAAAAACTGAAATGATTTAATTCCTTACAGAAGAGGCTTACAGGGAAACAATATATATGTTTGAACTTGGTAACAGCCTACTTTTTTTTTCTGTACCTGTAATAAAGTAAGACAGATCATTCATCTCTGATAAACCTGCAAAATTTCCTTAATCAGTAAAAGTGAAGTAGATTAATAAAGCAATTTAGACAGCTATATAAAAACCAAGTCCTATTATCAGATATTATTGTTATTGTTCCTGACAGCTAAGAAATTTGAAATTATTATCAAAAACCACATATAACCACAAAGAACAGAGAAATGACAGAGTTATTTTAAGTAAAATCTAAGAAATATAAATTGGTAGGCTACTCATATCACTGCTGGAGCACTTGAGCAGAATATCAGAAGTTTTGTTCTGGATGCAATGTAGAAAAACTCTCTTACTTATTTCTTATCCCAGAAAAAACCTTTTCATATTTCTTTCATATTCTGTTTGAGAAAACTACAAAGGCTACAACAAAGCTATGAGATAGAAATGCTAAATATATTTTGGGTAACCAAACACAAGTAACAAAACTGATGAAACAGAGCTATGAACAAAGATTAAAGAAGCACATAATTTAGGTAACTTCAAAACTATCTAACACCAAACTGCAGAAAATTCACTCTTTTCCTCCACACATTTAGGGTGTGAATTTTCCATCAAAATCTATGATAAAATATCATAGGTTTCAATAGAATCAATATTGTCATTCAGCCCAGCCCTGATGGTAATTGTATCATTAAAGCCACTGCACACAAGAGGCTCAAGAAAAATGGTAGAATGCTGAGATTTCTTTAGTGGCAATGAATGCAACACTGAGATTTTAAGTGACTTAGAGAGTGCTTAGAACGGGGAAAGAAGATGGAGAGAAAAAAAAAATAAAGCAGCTAATTCTTATTGCAGGCCAAAAAGTAGAAGAGCATCAAAAAGGGATTTCCAATACAGAGTGAAGTCAACAAAAAAGATCTATAGGTTGAAGGTAAGGAGGTAGTGGATGCTGTTAAAATAATTCATCCTACCTTCCACCAACGCATCATTCTATATGTACTCTTAGATAACCACGGAATTGTTATCCATTCATCTTTGTGTGCAGTCCCTAAATATAGATTCCCAAAGTAATATAAAATATTTGACACACCCAAAATAAAGCTTATGTGGATTAAAAAATTTCTATCCAGAAAGAATTCACAGTTCATGCTCCATAGTGGAGTGTTACAAGTTAGTGTCCCCAAGAAGTGCAAAGCTTGGAAGTCAGCCTATTCTGAGCTCAGAGGCAGCAAGACCCTCGGCCTGTAAAGGAAAACTCATATACAGTTCTGCTAGATGCCAAATTTTTGGCTGCCCTCTTTCTACCCTAGTGGTCTAACTGATCCATCATTTTTCTGTATAGGCAGGGTACTTTTGATCACCTTAAATCACTTATTTCTTGTCTTTGTATCTCTGAGTACTACTTCTTCAAATTCCTATTTACCTTCTCTTATCTGCCAAATTCCCTTTCCTTTTATTAGAATGGTTTTGACTTTAAGTCTATTTCTAAAGGATAGATTTTACCTTCAACAAGCTATTGTACCTTATCCCCTGAACACATTACAGGGACTTTCACCTTCCTCCATTTTCTTTCTTTTTGTATTCTCAGGTGTGCATACTGTCCCTTCTGTGATGCTAATAAGATGCTTTTTGAGTGCCTTCATTCAAAGGATTTAATTTCCTACCTTCTTCCCTTCAGAAAGTTTCTAACTCCTTTTAAGCAAAAAAAAAAAAAAAAAAAAAACCAACAAACGAGCACCTTTCCTTTTTCAGGGTTAGCACTCCATTTTAACCCCTTGGACTGATACCACATTCAACTGCTTAACTTCACCCTATTTCCACTCATCTCCTCACAAACTGGGAACGGTCTTTGCTGCTGGCCAAGGCTAAATCACCACACCAGCCCTGATGAGGTCTGGGGCTAAAGAAAATACAGTTCTCAAACAGGTTAGCATGGAGTGAAGCAAGAGACCAGGAAGCCTGTTTAATGTCAGGGAACGTAACTTCTGTCCTGAAAATGTCCTGAAACATCCAAGAACGCCAGAAATATGCTAAATATTTTAAAGGGAGCCTCCATTCCTCAAGACATACAACTTGCTAGACCTGAAATTAATCTCTCATTTCACTAGCTAATGGTTTTTCTGTACCAAGTCAGTTAACTACAGAATCTGGGGAAGATCACAGATTGGATGTGCTGCAGTTCCTTTATAATTCACAACAGAGAGACTGTGAAACCACTAGAGTCTTTTTAGTGCCACTGTGTCCCATCCCGCACATCTAGGGTAGAGATAAAATTTCTTGTGACTCCATTTCAAACAGAAGTTTGTCTGTGGTGAGCTTTTTCTTACCTACAGAAAAGCAGTAATCTCAGAAGGGAAGCTGAAACTGGAATTGGGACAGTTGAAAAATCCTCCAGATTACAAGCTCTTGAGGCAAACTGGTGCAGATTGCAACAGCAAGGTCAGCTCACACACACACTGAGAAGTGCTCTTCTCCATTGTGAAACAAAAAGGTACTAAGCTTTTAATGGCAACAAACAGGTTGTTCCAAGATGAGCAGAATGAATTGTCCCACCTTTCCCATGGGTTTGCACATTAAACTTCCACTCAGATAGCCAAAACATCCATTATGACTGATGCTGCTAGTTCACCTTCATATCCACTTGTACTCTCTCACATTGCTACGTTATTCGACTTATCCTACAGCCACAATAGCCCCAGTATACCACATGTTTCTCCCCAGCACTCACTGTAGGTGTTTTGAAGCTTTGTATGTCAACTAACAAGTGTGGTTGTGTTAAATATTCAAGTGGCAGGCCAAACAGAACACATACCCAATTGGTTAGCTTCGAACTGAGGATACAGCAGATACAGAGGATACAGAAGTGATTAAAACATGCCAACATTTACTGTCAGGCAGATGTAGGAAAGGGAGAAAGTCACTTCACAGACAGCAAACTTAATTTTTCTTTCAGAAATGAAAATAAGATACTCGGAATTACTAGAATCATAGAATCACAAGGTTGGAAAGGACCTACAAGATCATCCAGTCCAACTGTCCTCCCATTACCCTTGCTACCAAAAGCCACTAAAACATATCTCGTAGCGCCTCATCCAGACACCAGTGTGTCCATGCTATTAAAATTATCCTTCACCAAAAGATCAGGAATAGCATCCACTGCAGGATGAGGTCCTTGGGTGCATTACACCCTATGATCCCCATCATTCATTCCTGTTCTTGTTTATCTGCCAATTGAGCAAGATAAAATATCACCAGCAGCAGCGTTTGATATGGGAAAATATATACACATTCAGTAGTTTGTGAAGTTTCTGATATAAGAATCTAAATAATACTTGTATACATCATTTGGAAAATGCAAAGCACTCAGCTAGATGATATTGCATTATAGCTGATAATAAAGAGGTTTTTCCAAAGCAGATACATAATTTAGCAATGATTCCTGACCTTTCCCACTAAGGAGTCTCTGGAAAGCAAGTATATATTTTATATACACATGTATACATATACCTTCCATATATAAGCATATAATCAACATTAACTTTGCCAAACACCTTCCATTCCCAGTTGAACATAAAGTGAATGAAAAAGGTAGCATTGTTAGATTTAAACATCTAGTTTAAATGTTTCAACAGCAATCTACTTGCTTCTAGGCTAAAAATATCAAGGAGACTAAATTAGTTGGAGCTTTAAAAGTAAGAATATTTCATGCCTCTGGTTTGTCTTTTCTGTGCTACTCCGTATGGCGAAAGCAACAGGATTAAAGCATTTGAAAACATGCTAATTTGTTTATACTATATATTTTGGCAATAACCCAAGCAGGGGGAAAAAAAGCTCTCTGGCAAGAAGCACAAAATCAAGTAACAGAGAATTAGGTTTCATAATGCATTCAAAAAAAAAAAAAAAGGAGAAAAAGAATAAACTCAATTGTTTTCTTCATAGTCAGAAATTCTCTGAGGCTCAAGCTACCCTTGATCTGTTCCCCTGTGATACTTTCCAGAAGAAAGCCCATCCACAAAGAGTTCTAAATTAATATGAAGAGTTCACTTATATTTGGCAACTGTGAATTATTAATTTGCAATAAATCTCACCACAGAGGATTGCAAGGTAATTACTGTCTCAGAGGTATTCCTTACACTGTAGTTGAGAAGATGTATAGTATAGTTGAGATGATACATCCTTGTCAAATATATATTGTTAAAAGCACACACTTGAACTGCTCTTAAGGTGTCTTTTCACACTGACAGACCACAGACAGATGACCTATAAAGTTCTGCTATCTTGGACATCTCAATGGAACTAAAGTATTGTGAAGTAAGATACCAGAACTAAAAACCATCCATCCCCACCTTCTGTTGGGACTGCAATTTGTGGAGTGGAAATCCTGAATCTCTAAAGATGTTTGCTTCTTTAATCTATAGATTTGCTATGATCAAACTGGATGTGCTGTTCAACACTTCACTGATATGTAGTTTAATATTCCCCTTTAAGATCTTTCTTCTTGTGTTTAAGTATTACAACATCTCACTTTGAAAGTTCCCAGTTTTTAAGAGATTGTTCATAGTGTGTGTATGAACAGCTTTGTCCTCAAGTCTTCAGAAAGGAGCTAACAGTAATGGCTAGGATAGGGCTAATAGTAAATGGATCCACCAACTCCCTGACCCAGAAATCCAGACAAGATATGTTGTAATATCTTCAGTAATCTTCATCTGGGCCTCCAGAGGCAGAATATTGTCCGCTAAGACTAACAATGGACTTATTTCCAAATTGTTTCCAAATAGTTACCAGCTTTGCTATTTTAAAAGTCCTAATTTCATTATAACAGTCAGAAGAATTAGCATACTTGCTATCCTGAAGCTGTGATTTCCATGCTCGCAGTGCAAACTGTACAGAAGCTTGCTGGGTTAAACCAAACTAACAAAAAAAAAATAGTCCATGAAAGTTCATGATGAATGTACAACAAAGCATGAACTATTTTTAGAAATAATGTATCTGTATCCTTACGAAGAAACTTCTAGAATTAATTCCAAGTGAAACCAAACCTTCAACAAACTCGAACAACAGTATCTTAGAGATATACATCAAAAAGTACATTTGTCATCGTTAACACAAAAACAGCTTATACGGCCAATGGAGAAGGAAGAAGCATAGCCTCTTTGACTGTGGCTTTGTTGGTGAAATTATGGGAAACCATCATTATAATAGCACCTTGCAGCACTCCTCTCCAGCAGCCTGAGATAAGC
>PPHD01024086.1:0-12245 GCA_002909625.1 Bambusicola thoracicus
AAGCGCAACAAGCCTGTTCCATGTGTGTCTCAGTTTATATCCACATTAAGATATAGCAGGAAAATAAAATGTGTAATCTTGAAGCATTCTGTGTTTACTCAGGATGGTAAAGAAATTAAAACAGAGGTGCTGGGATAGTATATGCTAACCATGCATTCTGTTTCAGAGATGATTTCATTTAAGATTTAAATTTAGATCTGGAGTTCCAGTAGTAGAAGAATACAAAAGCACAGTGAAGGGGCAATGCTCTCAGGTCTACAAACAGCACTTTCGTTGATAGAAAAAGACACTGATTCATCTACAGGAGAGGGTTCATCTTTTTGGTTTTCAAGAGATTAGGGAAAAATGTTAGCAAAAAAAGAATCTGCTATTAAATGCTATGAATAATAACATTATAAGCCAGACAAATACAAAGTCAGTCAAGTAGTATTCCAGATACATTGCTCAGGAATAAATCTCACTGTTACTAAGCTCATCTGTCACATCAGAGGAATGCATGTCAAGAGTTATAAGGGCTGCTCTGATGTGCGTCCTATTTTTTTATGTTGGCCCATGACATCAAGTGGCAGATGGTAGTAAATAGGAAGCAGTGCCTTCTGAAGTGAACTACATCCCCTCTGTCCCCTTTCCAGGATATAGTGGCCACTGTAATAAGGCTTTCCAGAATGTACATAGGCACACGGTAAAAGAAGCGAACAAAATTATTAAAAGATAATTTGAATTACTATATGAAGAGAACAGCAGCAAAAATAACTACCCAAAAAATACGAAGCATACAGACATCTTTGAATAGTCATGGAAGAATGAAGGCATGATTCACTGTCACTAGAAGAAAATGTAAATAGAAGTATAAAGTTAATACATATAGTCAAAATTAATCTTCAGGTTGTGGAGTCTTCTCAGGAGATATTCAAGATATTCAAGACCTGCCTGGACACTTTCCTCTGTGATCTGCTGTAAGAAACATGCTTAGGAGGATGGAGTAGATGATCTCCAAAGGTCCATTCCAACTTCTAGAACTCTGTGATACATGATGCTGACAACACTGATAGTCACCTATCATGGACATACTCTGCACAGGAGGGAGTACAAATGAAATTAGAAAGCTACTGAAGATGAACTTGTAGACTATAAATAAGGTGGTTATGAAATGTTTCCTATTCGCAAAAAAGAATCCTGAGAGTTTCTGGATGGATTGTGTGGTAATGTTTGATTCACATCTCCATTTCGGAAGATGGAAAACACAGTGGGAAGGAGATGGACAGGAGATGTGTATGGGTGGGTCTCTAAAGGAACCCTGGGATTTAAGTACCCGAACAGGTTGCTCAAGGAGGTCGTGGATGCCCCATCCCTGAAAGCATTCAAGGCCAGGCTGGATGTGGCTCTGGGCAGCCTGGTCTGGTGATTGACCCTGCACATAGCAGGGGGGTTGAAATTCAATGAGCATTATGGTCCTTTTCAACCCAGGCCATTCTATGATTCTATGACTTACTGTAGAAAATATTATCGCTACACAAAGGATATTAAACTCTGTGGCATGCTAGAGAAAATAATCTAGCCACGACAAAGTTCATCAGTGTGTTTCCAAGCCACATTCACGTGACCTTTAGAAAACATTACCAGGAAACACCACTGAGGAGGTAAAAATGTAGAAGACCACTACAGTTCTTTAGGTGAGAGGAAAGATAGAGATAGAATAATAGTAAGGATGGAGCGTTTAGAGGGTGTATGTTACTTCTAAAGCCCAGCTAATATATTATTGTTTATAACAAACAGGAATAAAAGGAGTTGTATTGACTGGAGGGAAAACTGCAGAAAACTCATTTGAGACTCACAAGGAGAACATTAAGACTGTACTATGTCGGAGGCAGAAGGTTTCTTTAAAAAACTGTGTGAAATTTCCCAAAAATAGAAGATGAAGGAGTTACTACCACTACATGAGATTGCTATCTTCATACAGACTGAATAGGGACCCAAGTCTTGAAAACTGAAAAGATCACTGGCAAAGTATAATGAGTATAATGTTGTAGATTGTAAAGCATCTTGGAAGCAGCAATGATTGTTTTTTTCTAATTCAAATTGCCTGTAATAATAAATCAAACAGTGCCAGACCCTGTTTTACACCATGGGAGCTAACTGAAACAGCCCAGCTGCTCTAACACTAACTTGGGCTGACCATATCCAAACTTCTTACAGTGAATGGTCACAAGACCTAACTCTGAAGCTGTTCCCAGAAATTATCTGGGAGATGGTTATTCTGGGCCAATATCAAACCAGGGAGGATGCCAAGAGTTTAGCAGAATGGATGAGGTAGTGATCTGACACTTTCAAAATTTATTAGTATAGTTGTAGCTGTGGGACGTGGTAAACTTTGCCTTGCAAATAAATTTGTGGAAGCTACAAACAAAGAATCTAACCAGTGCTGAAGGCCTGCAAAGTAGGCACCTATCTTTGGCCAGCTTCAAGTTCAATTGATTGTCAGCTTAGTTTCAACAGCTGCATGGGAGCTTAGCTACTTACCTCACCTATGGACACATTTAGACGCTGACATTAAAGTGGCTGAGTCTGAAACAAAGCCATCTCCAGATACCTGCAGTCATTTAGACTGTTGTTTATAAAGTTGCAGTTGAAAATGCCTATTTCTATTGACAGTTGAAATACTATAAAGCATCATCTTCCTCTTCTCCATGATGAAGGTGCCTGCTCTGCAAAATGCTGAGCTTCTGAACATATCAGAAGTTGCCTTCCATTAACCCGAGTCAGCATGCGATATATAAAATTATTAGATGACTGAACCAGATTGTTCTACATCACACCTACATGAAACTCATGGGGAAGTAACTAATGTGACAGTCACAAGTCCAAAGGGCTAAGACAGTGTGGGTAAATAATTAGCATCATAGGATATAGGATTTGCATCATATGGAATGATATGAAAACACTTCATCAATTAACAGCATCAGAGCACCAGGTACCAGAGACACTTGCCTTCTTCCCATCAACAGTAAAGAGCTTTTTCACTGGAAATTGCAGGATCTCTGAAATCTCATCAAGGAGTGTTTTGAAACTCCTAGCGTTTCTGCGGTTCAAGATAATTGAGCGCCGAAAACTAGTTTCTCCATTCTTAACAAGAGTGATTTTCTTGGGTATTCTGGGGCCATGCTGAGTGAAAGGTGTGGAATAGTCATCCAGTCTGCTCTCCTGTGCTGCTCTTCTCAGGGTACTGGAGGGACGACCATTTCGTGGAGGACCCGGTCTGTGTCCAGCAGAAGTAATGTTAATAGGCTTGACGTATTTCTTGTCGGAACAAAGGTAGCATCCTCCATCCTCCAGCTGGTCCAGCTCACTAATGCAGTGTATTCCTCGTGGGGTGGTGATGGTCCGTACTCCAAATGGCAGTGGGACCCTATGAGAAAGGTCATCCATGAGCGCATTGAAGCTCTTGAAACTTCGCTGGTTGATGGCCATCTTCACTCCCCCAAACTGAGGATCCCCACTCTTGAAGAAGGTTATTTTTTTGGCTGGGGGTACCTGGGTGACAGTGCTTGTCCTACCCACGGAGGGAAGGGGCTGATCATAGTTGTAGGAGCTGGTGGTGGACAGATAGTCAGCAGGCACCTGAGTCATTCCTCTTGCTTAAAGGTAACTACAAAAAAAAGAGCAGAAATAGATTAGAGTTTGTTTGAGTCATGCAGACTCACTGCCCAACTTGCATGGGATTGAAGTTTGTTTTCCTCACAACTGTTTTACCATCTGAGGTTCAGGAAGGGCAGATTCTGACACATGAAGTTGTGTGTCAGGTAGATGTGAGGAAACAAAGCAGAAAGAGTAGCCATAACACTGCTCTCCACACTTAAACCATCCTTCTCCTGCAGATGCCAATGAGAACTCAGGCAGTGACAGTAGTCCCCGAGACAGAAAACCACGAGTCAGACCCCAGGCAAAACCCACAGAAACAGATATTTGTATGTTGCTGTCCTTCTGAGCTTTGTGTCTTCCTTGCTGATATCTTTGAGGTTTTTTTCTGAAACCATCAGAACTAGTGATTGCTTTGGCTTTCATTTCACAAACAGAACTGAAATTCTCATGTAACCCATCAAGCCTATGAACTGGCACCAAACAACAAAAAAATACTGAATTTGGTCATAGAATCCTAGAGTATCCCAAGTTGGATGAGACCCACAAGCATCCTCTGCTGAACAAAGGGAAAACTTCGATTCAGCCTAGCAGGGAGAAATATAAGGATAATATCTGTTCAATCTGTATGGGAGCTCCTGGTGCCCTTCACTTCTAAAGCTGTGTTCATTTCAGTGTTTGAGTCTGAAGGTTTTGGAACCTATTTTTAAATTATTCACTGCAATGGAGACAAGCTGGAAAGAGGCTGGACTCTACTCTTTCTTGCTTCTCCCTGTCAAATACATTGTTTTGGAAGCCAGTCACTAAAGGATTCTGACCCACACGTGGAATGAAACTACTATGCCAGAAAAATTTGTTTTCTTTTTAATATGGAGAACAAACAAACAAAAAACCACAGTTTAAAATTACTAAAATAAAATATTGGTTATAATGAATATGATGAATGGCAATTTATGAACACGCAGAGTGATTCCAAGGAGTGATTTAATCACTCAGATTTAAGTAGAAAATCTCACAATGGCATTTTTGGTGGTGGTTTCTGGCTGCACCTGAGCCCCGTTTACTTTCCAGATTACATTCTCAGTTGATAGCATTTTTTTATGGCTACTTAAAAAAAAAAATAAAATAAAAAATAAAAATCTCACGAGAAACAATTTTTGTAGAGTTAGAAAGCAATCTATATTTTTAATGAGTTTCTTCATTTTTTCCAGGCTACTTTCAGCATTTGAATAAGGTTTTGGTTTCATGAAAATAGTCATTCTACTAACAATCAGAGAACCAGTTCTGTGAAAACTTTAAATAGTGGGAATTTTGTCAGTGGTTTTCAGAGGTGCAGCATTCAACAACCTGTAAACACTAATTTTCACTGCATTTTGGAGTGAAACCGTTCCTTTGTAACGATGCTACTCTCAAGCGAAACGCTCGTGCACTCTGCACTACAGCAAATTCATTTCTGCAGCAATTGAAAATTTAACCTGGGAAGGTGAGAAAAGACATTAGGCATAATTTGAAAGATTATTGTTTGGACAGTTCTTTGCCTTTTGATATCTTTGCATATTGAAAGATTTCAGCGGGATTTATTCTATCTATGGACATATTTCACCAAGCAATTATTCAGTTATTTATTTTCCAGTCAAAGGTCAATGCATCACCCTATCTTGCAGACAATAAATATCTCTTTCCTCTGTTTTTCAACAGTTTTCAGAAAATTGACCCTAATTTTTTCCCCTGTGAGACCGACATCAGAGCTTCCAGACACCCGCAGTGTCATTTCCAAACAAACTCTTTATCCAGACAAATTGTGGTCTCTAGACCAACGGTAACCCACAATACTCTGGCTGCATTCCTAGACATGTAACAGCTTCCCAGTGGTTTATTCTACTACCTCAAACTGCTGGACCATGTTGAAAGAAGTATAAACAAGTAAAATATGGGACAAATAAATACAAGAATTTCCTAACACCAGTCTTATTGGGGAATATTTTCACAGGGCTGTTTTGGGATCACCTGTGTGAAGGAATATCGTCCCATATGTTTGGGGTGATATAGTTAGTTACCCACCCAAACAGACAGTATCTTATGAAGCAGTACGTGGTATGAAGAAAGAGACTTCCACAAAAACAGTACGTGAAATATA
Organism: Bambusicola thoracicus; assembly: GCA_002909625.1. NCBI lineage: Eukaryota > Metazoa > Chordata > Aves > Galliformes > Phasianidae > Bambusicola > Bambusicola thoracicus. The sequence continues at coordinate 5,774 of PPHD01024086.1, forward strand.
ACCAGTTGCCACAGGGAGAATTGTTTTCTTCTCAGTTTCTTACAGAATTGGAAGGGGATTCTACCGAATATCTGGCAAAACATCAAAAATGTTCATCTTGCCAAAATACACCTCCTTATATATACGTAACAGAGAAGGCTCGGGGCGTACTTACATTGAAATGCTTCATGTCGCATGCTCAAGATGACTTTTCCTCATTGAATATCCAGGAGTTTTAAAATAATAAAATTAAAAGACAAAATCCAACAAAACCATCCAACCACCTCCAGGACTGAATGCACTGGACAACGCAGGGAAAAGTGTTACCAGGCTATGTGCTGTCAATCAAACTGTCCTCAAAATGACTGACCACAGCTTGGAGGGTTAATCAGGACTGCAGTGCTAAAGATAGAAAGAAAAGCTACCTAATCTACTGGAGAAGGCTCTCAAATCCACTGGGGTTTAGGCATAGTTTGCCCAATCCTTTTCTTGCTTGTGCCCATGTCACTGGACTGTAAATCTGACTCAGTGACACTCCTCTCAGTCATGCCAGTATAAATGAGGATGCAATCAAAACCAAAGAGGCAATACCTTCCTCTTGCAGAAAGGACTACAGAGGTATGGATAACTTTCCTGAGCCACCACAATGATCAGCTCACCAACCCACCCACTCATCAGCCATGATTTCGAATCAGATTAATGCAGTTTAGATAAATTCAGGAAAATCAGTAGAATCACAGTAAAGATGAACATAGTTCTTAAGAAAGTTTTATATCTTAATTACTTCTGAGTTGATAGAGGGCAGAAATTTGAAGAAAATCTTGGTGCAACGCTGCCTTATTGGGAAAATCCAGTGGATCCTAACCCAGTTGTTTTCAAGTTCAGTGCAGATGTCAAACCCATGTTCCCAGATGAATGTTGAACAGCTGGATCACTGAGATTTGGGCATAAACTAAAGACATTAAGTAGAGTAACCTGTGAATTATAAATGTTGGAAAGTGACGTTTTATTTTCTAATTCACATACAAGAGACTTTCTCTTGTGCTTCCTCTTTGCTAAGAAAGCATACACAAACAAACAAACAAAAAAAAAGAGTCATTTAATCAGTTGGATCCAAATATATAGTAAGTGGAAAACCTTAGTTTTATATGAACTTGAATTCTTGTTTTATTCCTTATTTATGTAGCCATTGCCTCTCTTCACTGATGTCTCTTATAGCGCTAAACATCTTTTGCAGAAAGCAATTACTTTTGGAGAGAACTGAATAATAAAGAACTACTGGAAGTGCAGGGATTTGAGGGTCCTGCAAGAATATGTTCAGCAAGTTTTACATCTCAGATCCTTAACATGAGTTTCTCAAACGTAAAGCTACTTCTTGAGACACTATGCAGTCCTCATCATCCATCAAAAGCTCTACAGGAAAATCTGCAGGAATCCATCCTTGGGAAAGAGTGAACACCTTCTGGAGACCATTTCAACTGCTCAGGGCCTCGCCAGGTCCAGAGTCACTCCAATTTTTCTGTTTCCAACCATAGATTAAATGACATAACAAAACCATTAAACCATAGCAAGAAGACAGATAAGCCATGCGCTTCTAAACCCTATCAAATCTCTGCTCAGCTTCAGCTGACCTCCCATCCTTCCTTCCTCCATCTGAGATGTAAAAAAACCTTAGGAAATCTTCCAGACTTCAATATTTTAAGTTATTTACAATCTACCTCATCAAAAAGCAGAGTTCCAATAGTTAATCTCACTTTACAGATAAATGTCTGTGCCTTCTGTCTAACCTGAATGTGTCCACTGGGTTTTTTGTTTCTTTTTTTTTAAATGGTGATAAATTAATGTTCAGCATTTTACTGGAAGTTTCTCTTTCCACTCTAGTAATTTTAGCTGCCAAAATAATAATAATAATAAATAAATTTTTAAAAATGTGATCATCTTGTAAGATCTAACCATGTTTCTCTAGAAATGTTCACTTCAGTTTGCTTTGTGCCTTCCCATAGAATGGCTTAGAATAATAGAATGGCTTGGGTTGGAAGGGACCTCAAGGATCATCAAGCTCCAACCCCCACTTATGAGAAAGAAAAATAGTTTTTGAATGGCAAAATGATCTTATCAACAATGTATATTTATGAGCAGACCAAGTGAAAGTATTGTGTGGAAGAAGACAAAAGTGATTATAAAATGATTTCCTGCAAATAAAGGAGTTTACTGCTTAAAAGTACTTGAAAAGGATTGTCAAACCTTGTGTTGGACTGGAAATGTTTATTTGCTTGGAAAAGAGGTTTCTGATAGCTGACATTGTCATTCTGTGCTCTGACTGAATGAGTTTAAAGCACACTGACCATCACCCGGGTCCTCAGCAATTTCACCTGTGGCACCCAACTACTGGGGGAAGCCCACACGCTGGAGAGCAGGGCTGCCATTCGGAAGGACCTTGAAAGGCTATAGAAATTAGCTGACATGACTCTCAGAAAACACCCAGCATATACCAGGGATGGAAAACTCCTTAGGCCGGTTGGTAGTAACCTTGCAGGAGTGGTTATGAAGGTCCTCTTGGACCAGAAGCTGAACAGGTGTCAGCAGTGAGCCCATCTGGCAAGAGATGCCTTCCAGATACTGCACTGTATTAGCAAGGATCTCATATGTAGACCAAGAGAAACCATAATTCCCTTCTGCTTGGTACTTTTGAGACCACATTTGGATACTGTGTCCAAGTTTGTGTTCCATAGTACAAGAAAGACACGGACATACTGGAGCGAGTTCAGCAAAAGCCACCATGAGGATAGGATGTGACAGAAGTGCATGATGTTGCCAATGGAGGGCAAATCACTAGAAGTGTACCATCTGCAGAAGAGACTTGGAGAGATTCATACCATTGTCTCTAACTACCTAGAACATTGCCATAGAGAGTCAGACTCTTCCCAGCCGTGCCTAATGAAGTACTAGGGTGAAGTGGGTAGAAGTAGCAACATGGAAATACATTTAGATAGTACAAAAATGTGCCTTTTTTTTTTTTTTTAATTTTCTTTTAGTGAAAGAATGCATTACTTCTTATTTACTCATATTCACATCAGTTTGAAACAATTTGGTCTTTAAAGTGCAGCAGTACAAATTTTATTTCCAGGTACAAGATTCCATGCAGAGGATTACATTGTTCTTAACCTAGGTAATCAAGAAGACCAGCTTTCTGGAGGATAAGAATTAGTCTCAGGGATCAGATTCACCTACAGTAAATCTCCCTCCTGTTCTGGATACATTATCTAATGAGTTTCTGAGCAATAAATCAGGAGCGTGAAGAAAGAGAACCTTCTGAACTTATTATTTTCAATTCTCCTTACATTTAATAATATTAATTCCGTAGAAAATATCTCTGGAGTACTCTTTGACTTAAGACATTGACTTAAACTATGAACTTGTGCCCCTTCTGCATGAAATAAAATGTGGTTGAGATGCATCATGATTGTGCCAGGAGTCACCTTCACCATTGCAACTAGCAGGTGAATTTGTGAAGCCAAAGACAAAGGCTTATAATATTTGCATTTCAAAGTAAAGAGGTTGGGTCAGAGATCTGGTGCCAGGTCTGGATAGACCTTACTAAGGCTGGTTCCCCAGCAATTTAGTAGGGCTTGGTTCAAATTCCTGAGTTATGGGATTTGTTTTCTGCTTGGGAGGGGAAGCAAATGAGTGCAGTGTAATAAACAAGATGATAGACTGCTCTTCGAGAGCAGAGAGAGGAGGGCATGTTGGTGCCCTGTTCATCATTATCCTTTTCCCTGCACATCCTGTTGTCTGCAATCATTTCCCCAAGCTCCTCAATCCATCTGTACAATAACAGCTCCTATTGGATGCTGATAATCACAGCCCAGTGTGAAGAAAACTAAAGCATTCTGTTGAAAGAGGCAAAGAACCCTAGCACAGAGAACCGCTGTTTCTAGTGCAAAAGAGTTTTCTGTTGTAGACATCTGGGTATTGAGAGAGAACGTGTAAAGACCTTTACTCACATATCTGGCAATACTGGGGAAAATAACTTTGCATTTCCCTTTGAGGGAAGGCTTCATGTTGCATGTCCAAGATTATAGAATCATAAAATCGCCAAGGTTGGAAAAGACCTACAAGATCCAGTCCAACCATCCACCCATCACCAATGGTTCTCGCTAAAACATGTCCCTCAACACAACGTCCAAATGTTCCTTGAACACCTCCAGGGTCAGTGACTCCACCACCTCCCTGGGCAGCCCATTCCAGTGCCTGACCACTCCTTCCAATTACGTACATCTTTACACCAGGAAACTGATAAACAGACGCACTATGTATCCAACCAGATGGAGGTGACAGCATGGCAGGAGTCGAGCAGCTTACAAAATGCAGAAACCTAGAACTGGCACGACTGCCAGACTACATGAAAGGAACAAGAGCACATGAACAGGTGTGCCTCACTAGGATGCCTGTGCAACACCACACACTTGTATCCTGCTGTTTTCATCCTCCATAAGGCTCATTCCCAGTTCTGTATTTCTCAGTTTCCAAAACAATACTTACATTACTTGAGATTATTAGTACCCAGGTATGTGACATTTACATTGTAAAATATTTCTGTTTCTAGTTTTTCTCTTTAGACACTTTCTCTTTCATTTCTGATACCCACAGTTCCTTATATGTTATTATCAACCATGATTTTTATTAATATGTTTTTTGCACTCTTACAGAACTATTTCAAAATGCATTGAACAAATCAAGTTACTCTACATTTTAACATGTATGCCCTTCCTAGATACACCTTCTCCAATGTGTTTATCACTCAATAAACACATTAAAAGCTGTAAAACACAGTAAAAGCTCTGGACAGCTTTTACTCACCCAAAAATGAATCTTCTAAAATCCTTAGAAATATTTTTTTTTCCCAAGCCAAATTAGACACTATAAAAAAATTGATAAGCAATAGAAGCAGTCAATTTTTTTTTGGCATTGTGTATTTACTTGGCCTTTCATCTATATTTCTTGTGCCATGCAGCTGCGTAGTTATTTTTGCCTTAACATTTGTCCCATTATACTAGAATCTCTCACCTGGAATGACTTTCTTCTTTTGGCTTTGCTTAGTAAGGCAAAAACAAAAAACCAACCACCATCGCCACCAAAAAGCTCACAGATATTGTCCAAATCCTTTCTCTTTTATTCATCGCAGTTAGCATCAGTTGTCTCTGGGGAGCAATGCAGTTGGTTTCTCATTCTTCATTCTCTAACTTCCAATCTGCCAAAATGATCAGGCCAGCTGATCTGTGTGCTTTCCAATTTTTTCAAAGATTCCTCCACTTGTTCTTTATCAATGGGGCTTTTAAGTACAGGGACTTCCTTCCTAACTGAGAATCCCATCCAAATTATTTTCCTATGTGTTTCTTTCTGTTGTTTTTTAGGAGAGAGAATTGGTTTTTTTTTATGTTATTTTATTTTGAAGGAGTTCAGTAACTCAGACAGTTTTGAGTTGCTGTCCTTCTCTTGCATTTACTCATGGACTTGCTTTATCTGCTCTCTCTGCTTTAGCCCCAAGACTAACATCTTTCCAATTTTCCTTATTCTTGATTTTAATTAAAGTCAGGGGACTGTTAATAAAGGATAGCATTGCTAATAATGGCACCCTTGCCAAAGTCTAAATTTGGGGATTTCTCTTTTTCTTGTCTGCACTTTTAAAACAATAAACTATTCTTTCTTTTCCCTACATACGGAACCCAAGTGCCAGATTCTCACATCAGATAAGCCAGCAGGACTCTGTGGAGCTCCTGTGATCTCCTGGGATTAGCACTTGCTGAACATCTGCTCCTTCTGGGCACTGTGCAGGAGTAGAAGGGACAATGCCTTCTCTCCGCCACCAGCTGCATTGCAGTGATGGGCATTTCCTCCATTCAAGCTCCTTTCCAAATGTGCTGGGGCCGTTCTGAAGGAACAAAGCAGGGGTTAGAATCAGCCAAGGCCATGGAGAGGGGCAGCTCCCACCATCCCAGCCTGCCCAGGGCCCATCCATCCTGGCCTTGAACACATTGCATGGGACACCCACAGCTTCTCTGGGCTCCCCGTATTCAGCAAGACAAAGAAAAGAAGCTCAAAGTGATGAACTCAGGTGTTGAAAATAAAGAGGTTTTATCAGGTGTATGTCATCCCTTGTGTCCTGACGCTCAAGAGAATACTGGAAATGTTTAAACAGAAGGGAAGGGGAACAACTGTCTTTGGCTGACCCCCGAAAGAGGATTTTTTGCGGAAAAAAAAAATGTATGGTAAAAAATTATCAAAAGTGGGTATATGAAATGTTGAGCAGAAAAAAAGAAAAAAAATAGTGTTTTCTCATTTGCTGATCTTTCAAAATGGATTCAATATTTTTGAATTATGAAGAGGGAAAAAAACCACAACATTGTCAGCTAAATGAAAATTTAACTTCACCTGACTTTTCATTTAGTGCTTTTAAGGCAGCTAGAAGAATATCTACCAAGAAAAGAAAAGA
>PPHD01024088.1:0-12245 GCA_002909625.1 Bambusicola thoracicus
TTTTTGGTTCCTAGTTGTTTTCAACTGTCCTAGGCTTTTGCTACAGAAGCCCATAGATTAACACAGTGACTTGAAGACTGTAATAAATCATCATTTGCCCTTCACAAGTTGTCTATAAGTTAGCAACCATAAATTTAGCAGAGAAATGACAACTGGTACTTGAGTTGAAGGCCTCCTTTGAAGTAACGCTTTTATTAGGACAAAAAGACCACTGTAAGCTTAGGGGAGCAAGAAAAAAAAAAAAAACACGAGAAATCAGAAGAAATCAGGTGCACTTTTCTATCATCTAGAGAAAAGGAGAAAGTGCGAAAAAAGTGGACAGCAGAAGTTCACTGAGAGGGCCATGAAAAGCAGTGAAGCTTAAGGACAAAAGTAACAGAGCTCTTTGAGCAAGTTAGAATGCAGTTTGGGTATAATTACATCCCCAGGCATTCTTTTTACCCTATTCAGAGTATTTGTTGAAAGGACTGAAGAGCTGACTTCTGCTCTGATCTGCAATTCCGGCTGGACGTGTCATCCTCATAGCTGAGATTTCATTCTCTGAATTCTCCATGTCTTTCCTAATGACCTTCCTGAGCTCTGCATTTAGGTGCAACTTTTAGCCAGTTCGTTAACCAAGCACCACTCAATCTCACCTATCTTTTCAAATAGGTTTTGATAGAACGTCACTGGAAATCAAGAGCAAAATTTCATATGACAAGGCTTATCACATGTGCAAAGCTTCTAACATTGTACAAGGTAGCATACAAAAGCTGTTCAAGATAAGAGGTAATATCAAAAGTTGACAGCAAACAAGCCCAGTAGGGATTTCTTTTAGCCTATTATAGTATCTCAGACACAAATGCATTAGCGTTCATAACTTCAAGTCATAAGTCATAGCGTTCATAAGTTCAAGTCATTTTTTCATTAATCCTTCCGACAATCTCTGACATACATATAAGCAATATTGAGTGGAACTGGCTGAGAATTTCTCAGCAATATGGCTTTACACTTCAAAGAGCTTTTCCTCACAGAAAAAAAAAGAAATGAAACATTTTTTGATCTTGTCAAAACTTCATTTGGGAAGAGGCTTTTATTTTTGTGACTGATATGAACTTTAAGATCTCAAAATCACACAGAGGGTGGTGACGCACTGGAACAGGTTGCCCAAGGAGGTTGTGGATGCCCCATCCTTGGAGGCATTCAAGGCCAGGCTGGAAGTGGCTCTGGGTGGCCTGGTCTGGTGGTTGGCGACCCTGCACATAGCAGGGGGATTGAAACACAGTGATCATTATTGCAACCCAGGCCATTCTATGATTCTATGAAAACAAGGAGAAAGCGTGGGACCACTTCCTCTATTCTGGAATAACTAGTATCCTATGCAGGATAGGAGACGAAGTATGGATTCCAGCTGTACACGTTGCAGGTTGAGATACCAAATGTCATCAACTGCAGTACAGAATTAGCCAACCTTTTCTCTTGGTCGAACCTGTTTAATTTTTGGACCTCTAACTAGACCAAAACCTTACCAAAGAGTAGCCAAAAACATGCTCTTTGCATTGCTGTTCTTATTTCTCACTTGCATCATAAAGAGGAAAAACAAAATATTTTCATTGTAGAAAATCTTGTGGATTCAGCACCCATTTCACGTTTGACAGGACACCATTACTAACACTGTATCTGGGGAAACTGAGGCACTGACCAAAAGGCAGCGTTGGGACCAGGCTTCCAGTATCCCTCAGTCCTAAGCTGAACAGTCTAGCCCAAGACACTTGCTAGTAGGGTTTATAGTCTTGCCAGACTATAGCTCGCTTGAGATCTTCAGGGCACAACAGCAGCTATATTCTACCACAATTCATGGACACCTATTTGAAAGCAGGCGACCTACATTAATTTTCTTCAACAAATTCTATTCACAGATGACTTTACAATTGAGTGTCCTAGTCAGAAAGCCTCTTGGAAAGGTTTTAGATGTTAAGATTGAGTTAACGATGAATTCAGGATCATTAATGTTACATTCTACTATCCGCTTATTGTATGAAAGTCCAGTTGCCCAAGGACCACTGCATCATGCCTTCACCCTGACCACTTGGGGACTGGGGAACAAATCAGATTTGACATTGTGAATCCTTATTCTCTTTACATTTGAGTAGACAAGTAAAGGTCATTGATTGGTGTAGCTACTGGAATCCATTAACAAAACTAGAACAACAGCAGAATATGAAACCTCTGCTACTGAACAGGATGTTGCTACTTGGCAGAATTTTTTTCAAAGCACAACTATTTTCAACTTTACCTGATCTTTTTCCATATAACATCAAAAAGAATGCACATATTATTTTCAGGATAGGTTTGTATAGCTTGCATAAGAATGTAAAATATTCACAGGAATGTTTTCTAGAGAGATAAATTGCATTTCTAACAGAGAGAGCTTTTACGTCTCTCTAGCATACCCAGCATTTACAGTCTCCACATGATAAACAATACCATCAGACTTAAAGAGTTGCAATAGTGCTCACCATGTGAAAAGGAACACAGCTGAGCCAGTAAAAGTAACGTGTTTAATATCAGAGAAACAGAGACCTAGTAACTGGATGTCCTCTATCAGGTTCCCAGCTTCTCTTCCAGATAACATACCTGGTTCATTTGGTACATTCCAGTAGGTGAGCTGCTTTCCTTCTGTGGATAGTAGATAGCCAACTTGAAACTGCTCATGGTCTGTCCATGTCTCCACTCAGCACCACATGTACTCTCTCCTTCTTCCTGCATTTAACAACATACAAAAGGGAGATGCACTTATAGTATAAGGAAATATTTCTGCTTTTACACTGCTTTGGATTTACCTTTTGTTTGCTTGGTTGGCAGCAGGGATTTTTCTCAAGGACAGGAAGGGTCTCTCACTAGTAGGTCTGTCAAGCTGTGTTCGTACTGCCTCAGCCTACAGGTAAAATATTCAGGCATGAGCTTTAGAGTAAGGATCACTGCACTAAGTAACAAGAGATATTCATGGATGCCTTGAAGGCTGTAAAGCCAGAGAAATGTAAAAGGTGCACTATTTCAGTGGATATTTCCAAAAGAATTTGAAGCCTTTGCAACTGTAAAACAGAAGATACTAGCAAGTTGTCTGGTCTACAAGCATCAGTTTACAGAATGAATGGAAACCTACAATATTCTCATGATGTTGTTTTGCTTCAGAACAGCTCTAGGGGTAGGGGAGGACTGCCTTGTCTGTTTCCAAACATCACTGCTGTGTTTTCTGTTCCAGCTCATCCTTGCCACGTGGGAAGGAGGCTACAACTTGCAGTGCCAGAACCTCCACAGCGCCGGGGAGGCTGACATCCGGGTGAGGACAGCCACCACTCAGCCTCAGTATTTACAGCAGTCCTGATGCAAACAGATGCTCACTTTCTGCTTCAGTGCAGATTCATCCTCACTATAGAGAGCATGGCAGGGAGCATTTTTAAAAGCCATATATCAGAACACACACACATGTATATACATATGCATACACATGTATGCACATATGTAAATATGTATGTATATAGATAAGTGTTTTACCTATACATATATTTCTCCTGACCATTGAAAGAGAGGCAATGAATCATTTTAAAACCTAGGAGAAAAATCGGTCACCTGCAATGTTGAGCTGTGGGTAGAAATGCGTTCAAGCCAAACTCTGAATTCTGGAAAACTTCAGATCCCTTTTTGCTGCCTTGGCTCATCTCTGATTTCAACCCTTATTTCTGCATCACATCAAATTCATCTGTTCACCCATTATTTTCCTCAGCCCTCAAAATTTGTGTTTTAGAAAGGAAAATGTCAGTCAAAAACCTTTTCCCCATCAACAAGAAAACATAAGCAGTAACATCCTTAAAAGAAAATACATCTTCAGTTAAAACAAACAGAATGATTAGAAGTCCCATCCTCAAAGTATATGTTTAAAATTACAGTTAATTGTAAATTTATATTCAGATAGTCACATTTAAGAATGACCAGTATAAACTGCCTCATTCTCCAAAGGGAAATAAAACTCAAGCCAGTGGTTGTTCTCCTCCTTCAGCAGGACTTTGATGCCTTTGGGGGAGCGTTGCACCTAATGATGAAGTATAGCAGTATTTAAGCCCTTTTTTGGACAGATATTGATCTCCTGCTGCTTTGTTCTTGCTTTTACAGGTAGCCAAGGTGCTATGGTGGTATTATTTTTCTAAAGTAATTGAATTCGCAGACACAATCTTCTTCGTACTGAGGAAGAAAAGCAGCCAGATCACTTTCCTCCATGTGTATCACCATGCCACGATGTTTAACATTTGGTGGTGCGTTCTGAACTGGATACCTTGTGGGCAAAGTAAGTCTCTGTTCAGTCCACCACATCTGGGGGATGCATCACCGGCAGCTGGAGGGGAATCACATCAATGTGCAAAGCCAGTGCTTCACTGTGTTACAGCACAGCATCATTAGGGTTCACAGCTTATCATTCAGAATTACTGAATGCATGCAGATCTCAGTGAAATTAAAAGCAAAGTTAAAAGTTCAGGGCAAAAAAAGGTTGAATGTTATGCCCTAGATTCTCCACTTAACTGCCACAACTGCTCATGTTTACATTTCTTCAAACAATTTTTAGACAGGGCAATGCTACTGAATGATACACAAAGGTTCAAAACTACTACTTGAGTTCCAAACAGAGCAGCTCTATCTAGTGTGTACTGTCTTATACTTCACACTGAAATGGAAAAAACGTCAGCCTTCTATGAGTCATTATACCTTGGGTCTAACATACTTCACAACAGTAGCCTCAGAGAGTGGGGAGGCACTGGCACAGGCTGTCCAGGGAAGAGGTGGAGTCACTGAAGTTCCTGGAGGTTTCAAAGAACCACATGGATATGGCATATAGAGGCATGGTTTAGCAGATATGGTGGTGATGGATTGATGGTTGGACTAGATGATCTTAGGAGTCTTCTCCAACTTAATGATTCTGTGATTCTGCAATTCAAAGTGACTTGTCTTTTAAGATACTGCAACAATCCTCATCTCCCCTGCTGAGGTGGGGAAGGGCCACAGGCTGCTCATTTAGTATTTCTGTATAACCAAAGGATAGATAACTATTTCAGGTGTCTCATAACACACTTTTTCAGGGCTTTGTACAAGTGGAGGCTTCCTGCAGCCTTGTTATCAGAGTTGATAAGAAAATTAGCCAGCAAGTAAGCTTCATTTAGAGACAGGGTAAAGCACTCAATGCCGCATAAGAATGGCAAACTGAGATGCACCCATCGCACAGGGTGAAGATTACTCAGCAATGCCTCCTGTGTACAGTAATGACATCTTGTCACTTTTTAACAGCTTATATTGTAAAATGCTTTCCGTATTGCATTTTTTATAGGTTTCTTTGGACCCACTTTGAATAGCTTTATCCATGTGCTCATGTACTCCTACTACGGACTGTCAGTCATCCCTTCTATGCGAAAGTATCTGTGGTGGAAGAAATACCTCACTCAGGCACAGCTGGTATGTGTCCACGTTACTCTCACTTTTAATTGACAGAAATTCTTCAGAAATGCCAGAGGAGGAAAAAGGAATGGCAGGCAAATACTGACACTCATAGCATTAAATCATGACAAAGCTATTATGAAGATCAATTCATTAGTACAGCCCAGTAACACTTAGTAACTGGAACAATGCTCTAAAATTGATGGTCTTCTTATTCTTGGTGTCTCATTCAAGTGAGAAAAACCAGATTCCTTCTAACAAGATATGTAACTACAGTACAACTATAAAATAGAGGATGACATAAATAGCTCTTGGACAACAAGGCAGAAGCTGTGGTTCACAGTCCTAAACATTGACAGCCCCCCTTCTCCCTCATTTTTGCTTTGTTTTTCCCCCATCCCTGATTAACACCAGTCTGCCTAACCTTCTCCTTGCACCTCAGATTTCTTTCTTTCTATTCAGACTTGTAAACCTATTGCCTCAAGTCTCCAGTGTTTTCTCAGGTTTCTGCCCAGGGACAACACCATACTTGCATGACACAGCCTGAAAGATATAACAATCTCTATTAAAAGAGCTTTCATTTTGCCAACCATTTGACCTAAAAACTCCTGAAAATATCCAGCTGTTTTTTCATTTTTTTTTTTAAGTTATAAAAGCATCATTTTAAGCAAACCCTTGCAATATATTCATGTGTTCAGAAAAGAACCATTCCAAATTTCAAAGAGCAGAACTAGGTAAGATTGTTATATGTGATTTAACTGGTACCAATCCTTCCTTAGTAAATATTCAGACATGATCTCTTTACTCCAGATCCAGTTTCTGCTCACCATTGTGCACACGCTCAGCGCAGCTGTGAAGCCATGTGGGTTTCCCTTTGGCTGCCTCATGTTCCAGTCTTCCTACATGGCCACACTGGTCATCCTTTTCATTAACTTTTACATTAAGGTAAGCAGTCTCTCTCTCCCCTTTTGAGAAGGAGAGGGGAAAACAATTTTTGCATATTGTTCTTGTTACAAACCACATGTCAAACAGGTAGAATAAGTGTCAGTACCTAAAATAAGTCTGTATTCACATCTATATGTGAATATACATATTTTTAGCAAGGACTGCTCCAGCCTGCCTGCATACATACAGCATCTAGTGAGAAAAGCTTAATATCCTTTTTGACACCGAGAAATATCACAGGTAATACTAGTCAGGTTACATCATGTGCAGCAGCAAAAGTAATGCTGTTCCCTTAACAAAGTGTGAAGCAAATGTATATCCGTATCAACAAACACTAGGCATCTCTGTTTTACACTTAACCAGAAATAGTGTTTGGGGGCTTTAAACAAATGCAAGTAGCTACTTGAAACTTTGCTTTTGTAGACATACCAGAAAGCACCTTCAAGAATGGCTGCAAAGGAAACCCCCGTCACAACAGAAGTCAAGAATGGATACCATAAGAACTACTTTGCTGCTTCAAATGGATTCCTGAGCAATAAGAAAGCGCAATAAGTATAGAGCTTCCTGGGATCTCTTTTTTTTTTTTCTAAGAAAAAACAGAAAACAAAAACAAAGCAAGAGACTGAATTATGGGCTTTAGTTTAAAACCTATTTGATTACACCCATCAGTAATTTGTACCAGACACCCGTTAATTTACTGCTATTTAAGTTTTAACAAAATGAGTAAGTTTATTTGTCCTGTCAAGGAACACCATCAGAACAATAAGGCCAACATGTTTCTCACATGAAAAAGAAAATACTTCTGATCTGTACTGCTGGCACAAAAATGCCTTATAAACTGCTGGATGGAAACATTCAGAGTCTTCAAAAGGTTAGGGCTCTGCTAGACTGACACCTTGATCACTTTATCCTATCAAGACAGACTGAGGAAGTAGGACTTGTTCAGCTCAGAGAAGAGGAGGTGCTGAGGAGACCTTACTGGGGCCAGTACTTGAAGGGAGCTTATAAGGAGGAGGGAGACTGACTTCTCACATGGTCTGATACTGATAGGACAAGGGGGAATGGTTTTTAACTCTAAGAGGGGAAGTACTGGTTAGTTTTTAGGAAGGAACTCTTCACTAAGAAGGAGGTGGAGCGCTGGCACAGCTGCCCAGAGAGGCTGTGGATGCCCCATCACTGGATGTGCTCAAGGCCAGGTTGGATGGGGCCCTGGGCAGCATGAGCTCATGGGTGGCAGTCCTGCCCATGGTAAAGGGACAGAACTAGATGATGCATAAGCTCTCCTCCAACCCAAGCCATTCTATGATAAATGAATTTTGGAATAAATTGGAGCTCAGCAACTTAGAGAAGATAAGTTCTTTGAGTGTAAATGTGCACGAAGTTGACCATATGCAAACACTTAATCTGAAGCAAAAAAGTGTGCTAAATATTCACAAAAGATACAGGAAGTGTTCAAAGTAAACCTCAAAAGGAGCCACGTACATCATAAAGGAATTCCTGCACTTTCTACACTAGGGGAAGCAAATCAATTTCTAGTCTGCAGTAGTGATGCTGTGTCTCACAAAAAAAAAAAAAAGCCAGTCACCAGTTCTACTGCTTCAATTGGCTATGTTCCTACTTAAGTGACTACAAATTAAGAACAGCTTAGGTTAGCTTTGGGAACCTTTGCTGTGCCCTTTTCTAACATAGTCCCCTTCAAAATCTCCAACAAAGTAGCCACAGTCTCTTTTCCTTCCCCTTTTCCACAGTGAAATAGTTGTGGGCTCCTCCACCCTAGTGTATTTAAGTTCTCTCCACAAAAACCCCTTGGTGGTCACGACAGTCCTCCCACCACCCAATGGGATCCCAGCAAGGAAGGAAAGGAACCACGCATGCAAAACCATAGAATTTAACAAAATATGGTCCTTTCTAATTCAGGATATTCTATAAGACCATAAGCAATCCCAAGTCTTATGAGAAATAGCTAAGGGAAATGAGATTGTTCAGTCTGGAAGAGACTTAGGGGAGACCTTATCACTCTCTACAACAACCTGAATGGAGGTTGTAGAGAGATGGGGGGAGGAGGGGGGTCTCCAAGGTAACTAGTGATAGGATGAGAGATAATAGCCTCAAGTTGTACCAGGGGAGGTTCAGGTTGCATATTCAGAAGAGTTTCTTCTCAATGAGTGGTGACTGGCACAGGCTACCCAGTGCGTTGGTGGAGCCACAATACCTTGAGGTATTCAAGATGTGTGGATGTGTCACAAAGAAACATGGTTAAGAGGCATGGTAGGGAAGGGTTGGCAGTCGGACTAGATTATCCTAGAGGTCTTTTCCATCCTTAATGATTCTCTGAGAATCATTGAGTCCAACTCCTGACTACAAAAAGCCATCCAAATATCAGACCGTGTATCTGAGAGCCAGCACAGAGAACCAAACAGCAGCAGAGGACCCACATGGAGAGGAAGCATTCCACCAAGTTCTGCTCCTCTGATCCTTCTTTTCACCTCAAGCCCTTGAGCTGATCTTCCATTGTGGGGATCTCGGGGACAGTAGGTGCAAAGGGAGGAGGTCTTGTCCCAGGACAAGAGGCTGGCCAGCATGCATGGTGGCAGCCACAGTAAGAGCTTGTAGAGAGCAAGGAAAGGGCATGAGGGAGTCATACAGGCTGGGGGAAGAACAGGTGTTTGACCAGCAGAAGCTTCCAACCTCTGCAGATGTCAGTTTGATACTAAGAAGCACCACTAGAAATGCGTAAAGGTGGAAGGCATCACAAGAATCAGCAAGGTAGAACACCAGGCAAATAGCTGAACCATTTGCCTATGAAAGGCAACAAATGGTTGTGTGTCCAAGTGTGGATATTAGGCTGAATGGAGTCCCTTTACCTTCTTGAAGGCAAAGTATTTTAACTACCAATATGGACAACACAAGCATGCTAAGAGTTAAAGTACATTATGGCAACAAACCTCACAGTAATTGTCTTTTGTTTTGCTTAAACCTCATAAAAGAAAAATAAATCAAATAAATGCCTTACTTGAAGCTCAAAGGGCTGAGAAAAAAAAAAAAAGGAGGAAAAAAAAAGAACCACCACCACCAAGATGGTCTCACCTTGCAGATCCAGGCCAGCCAGGAAGGCTGGAATCAGATGTTTTAAATCCTTCAGATCTTAACACCTTCAAAATGCTGCAACTGTGAAGAAAAAGAAGCAGTGACTTTTTAAACTGATTTTCCTGTAAAACGTAACACTGTAAATAAACAAGTTTTAATATCAGAGTGTCTCCCTTCCATTTAAGGCACAAAATTGCTATGAGATGGTTATTTGAGACTGCTTTGTTTTCAGAAGCTTGGAGGCCATTCAGTTCACAGCAAGAGACATTCTCTGTAACCACACAGCAGCTCCACTTGTACTGCTGTAAAGCTCCCCTGTGGTTTTTGGCTGTGCTCTGCCCTCATTGGTGAGACAGGTGGTATTTCTGCATATTACATGCATACACACAATTTAGGTTGATAGATAGAGGTTTCCTACAGCGTGTAAACAAGGGATTTTCACTCTTCCTATTTGATATATTTTTTCTAGCAGATTGAGTATCCTTTCCCCATGCAGCAGCCCTACCTCTTAGTAGTGGCTCAAAATGCAATGCAGGCTCCCACCTTCATTCCTCCGGTTTTTGGCTCAGATGCATGACTTGGATGTAGGACTAGAAGGCATTTTGTGCAAGGCTGCAGACAACACTAGACCAGGAGCTGCTGATTCCATCGAGAGCACAGAGGCCTTGCAGACGTATCCAGACAAACCTGAGGACTAGGGGCAGTCATCAACAGCATGAAGTCTCTAGATTTTGCTTTGTATAATGGCATGAAGGCATACCGAAGCATATTTGGCAAATCATGGTTGATGTATTCCAAACATACCAATATGTAGAGGAAGGAGTTTGGTTTAGCCATTCTGTGGAATCCTATTAATCAGTACAGGCTTCCCCCCCATAATACCCTTTCTTGTGCCTAATATTTTTGTTACATAAAGGCTTTAAAATAGCTCACTTAAGAATTCTACCTGGAGAAAAAAAATAAAGAAGGTAAAGAAAGCAGCAATCAATACAGCCTAGAAGAAGCACATGAATTTCCAGTGACTGCTGAACAAACTTGGCAACTAGGAGACATTTTTAATTGACACATGTTACTGGGGGAGTGGGGGGGGGGGACAGGGGAAAAGCATCACATGGACTTCAGTGGTTCCTTGAAATTAACAAACAACATGGGAGTCTGGCCCAGTTCAGCCATGGAATTTCAGCTGGGACAGTAAAAGAAAACACTGGAATTATCTTACGCAAAAAAAACCCAAAACCATTTAGAGCTTTATTGTCATAAACAGCCAAAACAAATATTACAAGTTCAAGAAAATGTTTAGCTTGCAACCATACCATCACAAGAATGCTCTCCAACTTTAGTGAAGCAGTTTGGAATGTTGCTTTAAGCCCATGTGCTAGATGTGACCACAGAGAGGTGAGGTCTGTCATCATGGATGAAAAAAAGCTGATGTCGGACTCAGGAAGAGGAAGGTGCTGGTCATGGTGGCAAAGAACTGGTCTGAAAGCTGCACAAGCTTATCAGGGCTTCAGGCAACTACATGTTCATGGGGTACATCAAACTGCATTCATGGAAGATGACAGTCTCTGTGCATTTGACATTTTTGCAGTCCTTCAGTAGGTGTTTTTCTATACAGAAGGTGTTTTCCTACACAAACTATCTTCTTGTGCTATGTCTAGATGCAATTCACACATGCTATTGGCTAGAGATGAAGCCTGCCAGGCATACCATCATCCAGCAGCATCCTTGATCCACTCCACAGGAATGGCAGAGAAGGAAACACCTTGCCCAGCCAAACAGGCAAAGCCACAACCACAAGTCTTCTAGCATTCTCTAAGAAAAATTTCATGAAGAAAAAAAAAGTGTTCGACAAAGCTTATCCCCTAGCAACACCCTAAACACGGGTCACCTTGTTAACATGTTTCTAGGGCATTGCTATTCTACTGGATGGGTGCAACAAGGGCTTTTCGCTGCCAATAGCAGCCTCCTCTGGTAGAGTGCTCCAGCCCAGGGAAGGTGCTCATACACACAAGAAGGCCTGAAGACTCACAGATTCCCTTGGTTAGGTGCCAGCATCAACTACACAGGATCTGTGAAAGATCAAACACTACACCAAAGTGCCCTGTAGCAATTTCTCCCACCAGTCATTCATCATCTCCATTGCAGTTTGCTACAGTTGTTTTCCTGAATGTCTACTTACTGAAACCTGTGTTAGCAACAAGTTTTGAAACCTCTTCTAGTCCAAAACAAGCCAATCAATAATACCAGGTAACCCATCCTTCTCATAAAATACATCAAAATCCTGAAATGCCTCCACAAGGTACATACACAACTTCCCCACAGCTGTAATGCACTGCAAGAAATCATGACTGCTAAGAAAGGAGGGCTGTTCTCAAAATGACACTGGGCTTTGGGGAGTTCTGCTTATCCACCTCTCAGACTTCTGGCCAACTTACAAACTCAGATGTGGCACCCACAGAAACGCCATGCACACTGCATCTATTCTGACCTAACGTTATATTCAGCTATCAAAGCAATTAACACAATTTTTATCTTGCAAGGTACTGTAGATGAGACCTCTCCACACACAGTCCCACTACTTGCAGAAACTTATCTTTCAAACAAAGCCAAAGTGTGAATAACTTTCTTGTTCAAGGCTCATACTTCCCAGCCAGGTCATCTGATTCTCAGATTGATTCCAACTTTGCCTCTCTCAGCTTTCTGCTACCAGGTCTCAATTGAAAACAATCTCAAAAATATCATCTATTTCA
>PPHD01024090.1:0-12245 GCA_002909625.1 Bambusicola thoracicus
GAGCTGTGGGTGTCCCTGTTCATTGCAGGGAGTTAGATCAGATGGCCTTTAATGGTCCCTTCTAACACAAATGATTCTATGGGTCTACGAACAAAGGGAGATGGCTGTGCGGACAGAAAATATAAACTCAATATAGCTCTCTTCTTCTCTTGGAGATCATAATTTTTCTATCTACCACTTCTCTAGCTGTCCTCGGTCTTCTGTGAAATATATGGTAACCAGGGCTTGAGTTGTTCATATATGCCCCATTAAAAATCAAATCCCAGTGTACTTCTGGTTTCACTGCACTCCACAAAGGAGTCCTCATCCTATGCAAACCCACAGCCAGCCCTGTGGCACATGTCAGTGCAGATCTATTGCATCACACTTTGCAGACCTGGTGCTGTGTGCTTTGCCCCTTGAATGTGGGAAAACACCACTGGAAGGAAAAAAAAAAAAGAAGTGTTGCTGCTTTTCATTTCTTGCATTAATCCTCTCAGCCTGCAGTGTTATCATCATTCATACAAAATGATAACAAACCCAGCCATCTGCTTAAAAAGCCCAGGCTGGTCATAAATCCACTGGGTCTCTTAGATTTAAGAGGGGAAAAAGCTTGGAAGCAAAGAGGCTCTTATGCAATGCCAGCCCCCTCCCTGGGAGCGCTGAAACCTTTAATCACCTAAGGAGGGGGAGATGCACTGAGGCCGGGTCCGTATTATTCCTCTTACATAACCTCCTACTTTATTTGCTGATAGAGTGGCATTTTCTTTTCTTTTTTTTTTTTTTTTTTTTTTAACTGAACTTGTCCCTCGGATGCCAAAAGAGCTTAGTGCTAAATTGCAGCCCTCCCCAAAAGAAAAGCAGACTTTACCCTCAACCAAAAATAAAACTCCATCGCAGATTGAGATTTTTCTATCTAAAAGTAAACCATCATTAACAACAGATAATCCAGGACAGAAGCAATGGGCACCTTGCTGGCACAGAAGGTCAGAGCTGGGACAGGAGGACAGACCTCTCCTACTCTCAGACCTTGCTTGAATCACCTGCTACATGTTTTCTTTACCCTCCTGCTGAGAAAATGTTTTATTGATAAGGCCTGTCCCAGACTTGTGATCACCCCCCCAGGGCTGAGCGAGGTTTGAAGCCGGTCAGCTTGACATGTTTGGAAGGCCTCTTTCACTGGCAAGCACTCAGCACACCTGAGAGCAGCTCAGTGAGTCCAATAACGTGTAAAAGCACGCGGGAGGAGCCTTTGGGGGCAGTTTGGACACAATGAGAAGACTGTGTGCACTGAGATGCTCACGTACGGCTGTGCCACAGTACATTCACAGTCCTCTTATGTGTGTGCATGCACAGCTGTGTGCAGCCTTGTCCAGGCACCTGGCTTTGCACAGTTTGATTTAATTAAAGCACTATCCCTGGCAGGCAGGCAGCAACAGCAACGCCAGTAGTGCATAACCACATGCACAGCGTCTGCTGTGCTCACAGCTGACCCCAGTGCCCCATACCCCCCAAAGTGCTGGCTGGGCATTGGGACCCCCTCAACTTTGTACTGCTGTGTGTGGGCTGGAAATGCTGCACAGCACCTCCAGCTCTCTGTTCTGCCTGCTCTATCCCTGCTCAGCTGCTCGGGAAATCCCCCTGCACTTTACAACCTGATGCTTTCAGGCATCCAAACTCGGAATTGGTTTACGCTAAAGCATGGCAGCTGTGGAGCAGCTTCACAAAGCTGGAAAGGTGAAGGTATTGCATCTGCTTTACAGTTAAAACCACTGTCCCTGCACACAGGTAGGTGCCCTCTCCTTGTGCATGCCTGCATGCAAACAACCAGATATTTGCACATGAAAATAGACCTTCAGCCCTTGCCCTGCCTCCTTCCAGGGTCTCTATTCACAGGCATTCATGTGCAAAAGGAAAGGGTGGAGATCCTGCGATTCCCCCAGGATATCTAGGCACTACCATTGCCCTTGTCATCTTTCAGGCTCACATGATAAAGCTGCTGTCCGCAGACCAGGGCCATGCCAGCTGAATTGTTGTCTAGGCCAACCAACACCCACAGGGCCCAATCCCTTTTGTGCTCTCTCTCTTTGAACTGGGTAGGAACCATCCCAGTGAAAACCTCTGGTATTTTTAGGCCAGAGCAGATTGGCTCACGGCTGGTTCCTTTCCTGCCCCATGGGAACCTGCCGGGCAGAAGGTACCGCAGAGAGCTGCGGGCAGTTCAGCCCAGAAATAATACAGGACTGAAGAAGCTCTACGTACAGGAGGTGCTCAGAGCCACCTTTGTTCAGAAGCGGGATGCTGGTCCTGGTTAGCAGCCGAGCAGCCATCACAGAGCGAAACGCGCTAATTGTCTCCATCTATGCTCCCCAAACCTGCCAGCTTCGGTCGATGCCCACTGTTAGCAAATCTGACCCTCATTACTTGCTCTCCTCCCTCGTCTTTCCGTGGCGCCTAGCACTGCAGCGCGCAATTAAGCACCCGCCATCGTGTTGCTCCCAGGCTGATTTGTCATCGCCGGCATTTGTTTGGGATTGTTTGTTGGGAAGCACATGGTGGCGGGGTCAGTGGATGTTGTTGAGGTTTTTCCTCTTGTGCCTGGGGGCCAGAGAACTTTGTGCATTTCTCAGTATGTTAAACTCAATTAAAAAAAAAAAATTAAAAAAACAACATCAGGATAACTTAAAGCAGATGTGAGCACAACAAGCCTGAGACCCTTCTGAGCACAAACATGGCCATTTCATTGCAATTCCAAAGGGCTTTTCTGGCAGCCTCCCCTCCATGTCCTACATTCTTTCATTCCAAGGAAGACAAACAATTCAGGCTGGAACAGCAAGGCACGTTCTTCAAATAAACAGGTTCCCTCGAACAATTTTTTGCCTTTGTGTCACCCCAGTATACACATTCTTCTCTTAAAGAAGTGAGAATACCTGTTGGTGTTTGTGTCACGCCTTTCATTTAAGGAGTTCTATGCACCTTGCTCAATCTGCATGAGCCTTTCACATGGAGGTGTTTTCACCTCCACAGCCCAACATGACCTGAAGTTACAGGGACAAATTATGGCATTGCTGGATGCTACACCCAAAAATCCCATGGAGGTTTCTGTAGCCTTTCGTAGTTGGACAAACGGGACGTAGCTGGAATGCAAAGGGAACTAATAGCCAGTGACTGGGGACCCATCCCCTGGTAAAGCACGTTGTTTGATTGCATCTGGTCATCACCACCAGTATGTGGTTTTCAAGAGCACAGAAATCCAATTTCACTCTACAGTTCCTTCAGTGGCTTAAACACAGGGCCAGTTTTGGACAGAAGTAGAGTTTACGATGCATTGCCTAATTCATTTCTTACCTAGGCTTCATGCCTGTCCTATCTCCCTTGCATTCCTCAGTCCAGCAGCTGCCTTGACCAAAATCACTCATTCCTCTTTCCTTGCTCTTAAGTCTCATGCTTACTTTGCTAGCTCCTTTTCTGTCTGGTTTGGGCTTCTCTGACTGCTTCCTGCGCTCTGCTCCTGCCCTGCTCAGGAGCTGTCTGCAGTCTCCTTGCGATGGTTGCTGCTCCTCCACATTGCTTCACCCATCTCGTGAAGGGGAAAAACAATGCCAAATTTTGGAGGATTTTATTTCAAACCAAGATTGTTTGAAAATACACTGAGCTGCCCTGAATGGACAACCTGAAGGACTTCTTAGCCCTTCCAGTCAAATGGAATGTAGATTAACAAAATCGACAGTAACTAATAAATAGTAGAGGTAGTAAGTATAATAAACAGTAGATAATAAAATGGATCAACCTACATAAGGGAAGGACTCAAAATAAAGGGGAATGCCTTCTGCAAAGTGAGCACAGAGGAGTGTCTTGAGGACAAAGGAGGAGGAGGTGAGTCTACAGCTGAACACTTTCAGTGTGTGTGCCACATTCTGCCCAGCACCAACAGCTTCATCACAGGTTGAAAGCTGGACTAAGGTGTAGTTTTCTCAGTGAGGCAATGACACAGAGGGGCTGGCTGATGTCTTTGGAGCCTGGTGACTCCAAT
The DNA here is from genome assembly GCA_002909625.1 of Bambusicola thoracicus. Classification (NCBI taxonomy): domain Eukaryota; kingdom Metazoa; phylum Chordata; class Aves; order Galliformes; family Phasianidae; genus Bambusicola; species Bambusicola thoracicus. The sequence continues at coordinate 4,013 of PPHD01024090.1, forward strand.
GGAAGGAGTGAAGCAAGAGAAATGGGATAGCCTTCACAGCTTCCCCCTTAGGGGAGGTGGATTCCTGCATCCTGTAAGAACAGAAATGGCTGCTTCACCCTTCTAATAGGATTTTCATATTCTTCAAGAGCTTAATATGGGAAAATATGTTTAAAAAAATAAAATAAAATAAATTTGATCATTCCAAATCATGATGATGAAAAATCTTTAAACCTCCCAAATCCCTCTAAATCCCTTTACAGGATTCTCTATTTCTCACAGTAAGTTCCTTTGGTTAATTCTGCCACTGAGTTAAGGTGCCCAGAGGAGAAATAAAAAAAGCTCTGGTTGAAAAACATTTTTCTTTGAGTGCTGGACTTCACAGGATCTGAAAAACCAACGGACAAGCACCCCACATCAAGGACAGCTGCATAAACTTCCTGAGCACAAGAAATTAATCATAATAAAAGGCTTTTCTTTTTCTTTTTTAAATACAGTTAGGTACCAAAGATAAAATGGTTATTTCCCAGAATTGTTCCTGTTTGGCAAAGCTCCTGATTGCTTAGATTAAGAACTTTTATTATTGAGCTCTTCATAACCTCTACCCTCAAAATCTGGGGAATGTCTTACATGGACAACACAGAATGAACTGAATTTGCAAACATTCCCAGCTTTTACATTCCCTCCCTTTCAGCAGCTCAACCCAGTGAGTTCACTTTGGTGCATGAGGGCTGCTTCTGAGCTGACTTTTGGCTAGTAGAAATGATTCTGAAAGTGGTATGAGATTGAACAGAGCAAAGCAAATCATTGTACAAGTCTATACATATTTGCCTCTACTTCCATAAAACAGACAATTGTGTACTTAAGGGTTTCAGGCTTTTCCCATATTGATTGATGTTCCAGCTCTCCCTGCCTATAGTGCTTGAAAGCTATTTGCTATCAGTATTGGTTATGTGTTACTTTCTCAGCGGTTCTACAACACAAACCCATGGCTCCACTACGCTGTATGAACGGATAGGAAATGAGAGCTCTGGCTGTATTGTATGGAGCCATCTCCGGCAAGCAACTTTAAACTAAAAGATGGGAGATTTAGGTTGGATGTTAGGAAAAAATTCTGTACTCAGAGGGCAGTGAGGCAGCAGCACGGCTACCCAGAGCTGTGGGTGCCCATCCCTGGAGGTGCTCAAGGCCATGGATGTGGCCCTGAGCAGCCTGAGCTGGTGGGGGGCAGCCAGCCCACGGCACAAAGTTGGTGCTCTGTGATCTTTAAGGTCCCCTCCAACCTGAGCCATTCTATGATTCTTTGATTTGGGGATGACAGCCTAAAGCTGAGCAGGCAAGGGTCCCAAACCAAGCTTCATTTGAAGCAGATGCAGAGGATGTGGGAGTAGAGGGATGCTGCCTCAACACAGCGTAAACACAAATGCTGCAGTCCCTTTGACAACCCTGAATCTTCAAGCAGTGGGAAACTGAGCTGAGAAGCAGGCAGAAGTGAGTCCGACCCTGTTCAAGCTGGGGTGAGGGCCAGGCAGCACAGCTGGCCCCTCCTCAGCTGCCATCAGAGTGCACATCACAACAGCTGGTCTGGAGGCAGGAGGGAACAGGGGAAGCTCCCTCGATCCCCATCTGCCGGAGCTGTGTCCAGTCTCATGCTGTAATTGCATTAGCATTACTTCATCATGTACAAAGGCTGGTTTCAACTGGCAGCTTTTCCTGTAGGCTGTATGGGCAGAAAATAAATTTCAGGGACATACTTGATCTTTAATGGCCTCTAACATCAAAAACGAACATAAAGGTACTAAGGGCAAGAGGGGAGATTGGTATTTGTGGACAGAGGAAGAGTTGTGACTCAACTCTACAGGGCATTTGGTCAGAGAAATAGTCCCTTTGAAATTATCATGCAAATCTGGAGGCTTTTCAGCAATTTCAGCTAAATCCTTCAGGACTGTGCACACAGAGAGGTTAATTTGGTTTCAAGCGGTATGGATTAAAAGCAGAACATTTCATCCCAATTAATTCCCTCTGTGGTCACTCCTATTTTGGAATTAAAATGCCTAATTCTGAACCACTGCAATTCATCCTTAACCTGGCTCAAGTTTATTAAGAGTAAATCAGCCTCTTCCAACAACAGTGCTGATGGGGGCAGCTGATTGAGAACATGCAGAAATTGCTTCACATGCAGTCCAACCTTCACTATGCAATTAAAAAAAAAACACACCTGAAATGTGGTATATTCACTGCATCAGATTCAGATATCAATTACATCACTAAGAAGTTGATGTTTATTTTGTCTGTCTTCTTCCATGAGCCAAACTTTGATCTAACTCACTTAGATAACCAGGAATCTGAGCACTGGTGTCTGAGGACATCTTTCCAAGAACTGACAAAGTATCAGCAAACCTCCAGCAACAATTTAGGGATCACTTATAGAGGACAGGTGATAGGACAGACCTTTATTTCCATGTAGTCCGTTTAATAACTTGTGATCTGAAAAGAAAGATTCAAGGAGGAAACACATCGAAGATCTTGAGATGCTTCTAAGTTTTTAACTAGAGTTTGTGTTTAACATTTTATAACAAAGAAATGTTTTATGAAGATACCAAAAAACGACCTGTGAGCTCAGGGGATGCACTGGGATCTACATGTGGATATCTAGCAACTGCCCACTTCCACCTCTGAGCTCAAGGCACCTTACGTAGAAGTTCTGTAGTGACTCTCAGACTGGCTTGTGATGTCCTTCAAGACTTTGGGTTTTTTAATAATGCATATCAATGTACAGATCTTTGAGATCAAGCAGATTAGTAATAGGCAGACTGAGTAATTTGAGAAAAAAGGCTGGAATCTCCCTGTTTTCCCTGTTTTCTTCTGTAGTGGGCACCATACAAACATCACTCTGTTATCTGTGACTTGTGCAGCACAGCAGGCTACACAGAATAGGACAGGAGGAAGCTCGTCACTGGACTGCAAATGCAGAGATGCCAAGCTATAAATATGCTGCTATATTTTTACACTTGTTGTGGCTAAGTAGGGACAGTCGTTGTGATTCTGGGGGTGTTGCTGGGGCTGTTTTCTAATTGTAATTAGATTCCATTACTTTTCCAGGGTCATTATCAGAGACGTAGTCATGTGCGCTTGCTTTTAAATGCTCCTGGTCCACCTAATTATCCTAGGCATGAGTAAACTCCAGAGGCAGAGGGGAAATAATTCCAGCCTCAGGAGCAAGGCTGTCAGGGACTGGGTACCATTCCCAGTCTGATACCATCACTGTCCACAGCAGGGACGAAAGATGCTGTGAGTCATTTCCAATGCCAGCTGCAGTGAGCACCTGACCAGAAGCACACTCCAGGGGTGCTGGCAGTCGCCCTACAGGTGCTCTTGCCTTGCCCTTGCTGCCTGCCCTTACATGCTGGTGCCCTCACGTCTGTAGGCTTTTTTGCACCTGTGGATTCAGAGGCAGGATTTGCAAGCAAATGTACTGGAACATTTTCAGACTCCAAAAATAAATAACACCTGTCATTAGCAATGACTTGCTGAAGCAGCCATACTTGAGTGTTCGTGTCTCATCAGAGTGCCTGATGCTGAAAGGGCTTCTTGTTGCTGCTTGTGGTACTCTTGCTCTGCATTCCACAAGTGCCACTGCAGGAACCTTTCCTAACAAACTGTGAGGAGCCATGCCTAGGAAAACCAGGACCTGGGCTCTGCAGGTGAATCTGATGTGCAGAAAGATCCCAGCTGAAGGCAGCAGAGGACTTAGTGGAGCAACTCTTCAGCTACAAATCCACAGGGAAGTGGGATTAAATGATTGGACTTGACAGCTAGGGAGAGGTGTGCTGTCTTTGTTTAATCTTCCTTTCCTGACTGGAAAGCAAGGTTCTGGTGCCAAGCATGGGTCTCCCTTTGCTCAATACCAAGCCCTGAATTCTGTTCTCCTTTTTATCAATAGCTTTTCCCTTTGTAGAGCCAGTTTCCTTCAAACATTTGCACATGGTTTCCAAATCACCTTTTAATCATCTTGTAGAGCTAGGCCATGGATACTATCTCCACTGACCTTACCTGATTCAGCTGCTATACCATGAGGCAAGATGCCCACACCAGACCTCCATCTCTGTCCATACCCGCAGTGCAAGGGACCACTCACCTCCACAAACAGATGAGTAAGGATCAGAGTGATGAAGGATAGCCCTTCACCTACCTTACGCCTTGGAAATACAGGGAGACAATCCAAACTAATGCTTTTTTGGTTGTAAGACCACTATATTCACCTTCTAAAACAGGAAAACTAATTGCCTGACTGCTCTGACACTATTTTCTCTTGGGAAAAGTTGCACTACTGCTTTGACATTCAGAACTTTTTAATCCTGATGCCAAATGCATTTCTCTGTATTAATATTGGCAGAATGAAAAGGCTTTCTTCTCTGCTTCAGCCTTCTCTCCCAGGATAAATCTTTTTGGAATTTGCTTTATATATTGTGCTTTTGAATGTCCTTTTAAATGTTAAAAAATGACTGTGTGAGAATGTCGCCTTCTCATTAGTAGAATTTAGTACATATTTTCCTCCATTGTTACCAGTACAGTTCCAGCAGTGTTAACAATGGGAACCCTAGAGCAAATGGTCTGGCACCAGCACTTGTCATCTAACTATGGCTGGTCAAAAATGTGTTTGAAAAGTGGTTTTGTGGTTTTTAAATGTGCTTCTTTTGAGTAAGCACTTCCAATTGATGTTTTTAAATTGAAAAAAATAATAATAATCCAATTTTTAGTTACATTTTCATCAGGAAAATCTTGTTTCTCTTGGTTTGTTTGAGTAAACGAAAGTACGTTCTCCACTCACCTGTCTTTTTCTTGACCGAGAGGAGGAAGGTAAAAAACAAAAAGGTCAGAGGATGATTTTCTTCATCGGAATGAAATCAATCAGGGTTTGCTTTTCTTAAATTCAAAATGTCTTTAAAAATCTAAGAAAATAAACCCCTTGAGGTCTTAAAAAATTTAATCTTCCCTATGTAACTCAGACCAATGTCAATACAGCATACCCCAGCACAACAGTGAGCAGGCAAGCTTTCCAGTTACCACAAAGCTTTTAATGCTGGAAGTAAAGGGAGCTCAGGTAAATTCAACAATGGCAGGAAATGTTTTAGAAGTGTTTCTAGCACCGGCGAGAGGAGCACAGCAGCACAATTCTCTGACAGAAGCTCTGTGGGAAGTCACAATCCTCTGATATTAATATACTCTGATATTAAAACTCAGGAGTCTACAAAATCCACTCATTGGAAACTACTGCTGCCTTTTTCCCTTTTGCAATTACTGAGATCTCCTTTGTTACCACAAATCTTTGCTGTAACTAAAACACAGGAAAAGCACACGCTCTGAAATCCTTCAGCTGTGCCTTCCCAGAGCCATGGAAACAGAGCTTTGCATGCCCAGAGCAAGGCAAGGTGATTATGTTTTTTCATGTCATCTGCCACGAAGTTTGCTTGCTTCTCTTGTGGATATACAAATCAAAATCCTCGATTCAGGCATTTTTATTTTGGTTCTGACAAGGTCATACCTTTGGCATGAACTGAACTGGACCAGCCTCCTCACTGAACTGCTTTTTATACCGTTCTCATAATGAATTTAAGCCCTCAGCTGTTAATACTTCTGCAGCCCTACTGCTTCCTTCCTGGTGTCAGACGAGGATTCAGAGGGCCCAGTTAATACTCAGAGCTCTATCCAATTTAAGAAGAGGATTTGGAGCCCAATTAGGTCGCTTATTGGCTGCTTCTGAACCTGAGCTGGGACTAAGATGTGTCCAAACCTTCCATTGGGTCAGATGGAAATAACCCGAGATACGTCAGCACACCTGAACAAAAGCTCCTCTCCACTTCCCATGTGGTGCTCTCATTCCCTGCGGCGCCGTGGAAATGCCTACATTTGTATAGGAACTTACTCACTGACAATGCAGCCTCATTTATTTGAGGCTGGCAGAAAGGGATTATTATTAATAGTGTGTGATGTACTGCACCTTTCATCTGAGGATCTCTCTCAAAGCATTTTAGGAGGCTGAATCAATTTTCAAAACACTCCTGTGTAACGCTATCCCCATTTTACTGGAAGGTAAACTATGGCGATGGGAGGAGATTTTCCCAAGGGTTCGTTGGTACAGTCAGAAATTGAGCCCCTGGCTCACGCTCCAAATATAGCCTACATTCCCATCCCATGGCCGAAATCTGAATGCAGGAGTCCCCCAACTAACACAGCATCCCTTCTGCCTGCTGCTTTAGCTTCCAAAACTGCCTGTTGCCATGGGAACTGCAGTTCAGCTCAATGGACCAGACTTGCTTCAGCTATATCAATGCAAATCGTGAGCAAATTCATTTAAGTTAATGGAGCTACTCCAGATTTCCATGGTGGAGGGCAGTGCTGAGCAGAATCAGTCTCTCTGGATTTGATACAAAAGGTAGAGGTCTCTTGAGAATAGGGAAAAAATGCTTAAGACGGGTCCAAAGGATGAAGGGTACCTTATAACAATGGTATAAAAAGCAAATCTGAGGACTTCACTTCACCTAGCGTGACATGACCTACTTCTGACCAGCACCAGTAGGAGCTCTTAGAGGTCCCACACAAAAGTCATGCTCCCCCCTTATACAGAGCAAAAAGAAATCACCATACTTGTGCTTTTAATGCAAGAAAAAGAATGCAGTTGGAGGGAAACAATCTACAAACAGAAAGTGGAAAGGATGGGTTTTATGCTGCTGCTTGTAGGATGGCCTCAAAGGGGTGGAGAGCAGGCAGTGAGATCCAGGATGCATCCCTGCGGCCTGAAGGAACAGGAATCTGAATGGACAGTTTCATCGGTGTCTGCCCACAACACCATGAAGGCACGGATGGCTGCTGTCCAAGGAAAAATTAGGAGGGCAAGAGGTGAAGCAGGGACCCTCTCTAGCCATAGTAACCATCACCCCCTAGGTCTCCTGTCATCTCGCAGCAGCTCAGCTCTTGCAAGGCAGCCAGCACCAAGCAGGCTGGCACTGCCTGTGTCCCCTGCCCATCACAAACAGCTCTGTGTGTAGCAAGAGCTGGAGGCTGGCACTGCAGGAGTATGGCACACTGCAGGGAAGGCGCATCTCAAAGGCATGGAAATTGGTCACCCTGCACTTGTGCTAACGTAGGAAGTCTAATTTGAGATGAACTTCTCCTATGATACTGGAAAGCAAACCGCCCTGTGTCTAAGGCTGAGTAAGCAGCTACTGTTTCATACAGTTCACACACATGCTGGGAATATATAAAGCTACAAAGTGCCATCTTTCACACTGCCAGGGACTTGCCGTTTATCTTGCTGGACCTGAAACACTGCGATCTGCAGTTACTTAACTTCACAAATTAGTACTCAAATTTCTGGAGCCACCAGCCATTTAGATTAGATTACTGCTGACCACCTATGGAAAACACTTTGGATAAGGTAGGTTCAAAGATGGCATTAACACCATGGCTAAACTGATGCAGATTTTCTGAGGGGAGACTCCTGAATCTCCAAGCAGGAGATGGAAAGCCTCTGAGTAGCAAGGTTTGGCACCATCTGCTGTTCCTCGTGGCAAAAAATCCAGCAGATCTGCTTAGACATTTACACTGCAAAGACTGTTCTACCAATCTGAGGGCAAGGGGCACTGGCAGGGACGCTGAGCAGTGGCATAACTCAGCACCCAGTTTGGAGGGTGGTAGTCACTACTCTGGGGGATATTGCAAAATTGATCCTTACGCACATTGAGGATGCAGGCAAAGATTCAATTTGGAAGCAGAGTGGATCGGACCAAACATAGTGCCCTGCTGGCAAGGCAACTGCATGGTGGTGCTGAGCACCCCAGAGCTGGATTTGGCCCATGGACAGTCAGCCAGGCCAAGGTTTGCACACATAAGTTTCAAAAGTCTCAGCATTTCTTGCAAAACATGTTATTCTTTTGCCCACCTCACAATAAAAAGGTCAATGCTCCAATTTGTTGTCTCATCACTGAAAAATCTGGATTTTTTCCCATAACTTTATCATAAACCTGACCTGCGTTTCAAGCTTTTGAAAAGATCCCCTCCTATATGTAAACATGAAGTTCAGGCTGAGGGTCCAAGGTGAGCACTTTGCACACCTGCTGTTTGGTACTGCTTACCAAACAAGACATGACCAGAGATAATACAGAAGTGTCAACGTTTCCATTTTGTCAGTTCCAGATCTTGAAAAGTTGTGAATCCTAATTTTCCTCCTCTCCTCTCCTCTCCTCTCCTCTCC
>PPHD01024091.1:0-12243 GCA_002909625.1 Bambusicola thoracicus
TAACCTCGGCCCATCGATCCAGTCTATCCAGGTGGTTTTTTATACATTTTATTTTCACTATATACTCTTTATTACAGAAAGTCATTATGTTTTGCAGATATGTAAATTTCCAGTCTTCTACTCTATTATTAAAAGCCTTGTGCTACAGCTCTTCCTTAAAGTCCTGACTTCCAATTGTAGGATTATGTGAATAACTGAACTGACATTTTTTCGAAAGCGTACACATCCAGGATTCATAGTCGCTGGGGAGAAAAATTTGAATACAGTTACCCAATAGAGAAAACTGAAGAAGAGTTTCATGAGATATCAGGACCTCTTCCCACGTATTACAGGTGACTATCTGTTAAGCTTTTCCCCAAGCGTAACCACTTCTACCTTGAGATAGTCTTGTTAGTCCTGGGTGTTGCTTCTGCTGAAAGGGCACTTTCAAACATTCTCAGCCTGGGTGGGAGGGTTCAGCCTCTGCTGCTGTACCACCAACATTCACTTCTGATGTTCTGAGCCAACAAAACAAAATAGGAGCAACCCTCATACAAATAGCAACTACTAAAAGTAAACTCCTGAGTATTAAAATAGATATGTTTCGTGAAAATATTGCTCTGCATTGGGAAGAAAAAAGTTACTTCCCATTGATGCAGCTTTTCTTCTGTAGATTTATTTAACCATCTGATAGAGGCAGAAGCATTTGAGACACCATGAGCATCACTAATTTTTTTTTTATTCAGCCCTTGATATCAGATGCATTTTCCTTCACTCACCTTAAATCAGACCTTCGTTTCTGCCACAGCTAGAAACTTGAATGTTCTGTAAAAGTTTTGGCTCCATATATAAGACTACATTAATGCAAAGACAAGTTATTGCTTAAGTTTAAGTGCAAGTTCCTGTGCCTGACAGATGCAAAATCATCTCAGTTCTGAGGTTCTCACCTTTTGGCAAGCCTGGAAGCAGTCCTGACAACTTGTCAGAAACTTCAGTACTCTTCATGATCTCTGATATTAAACAGGCTTCATAAAGGATATGGGTTACAACTTTATAAGTGATCTAGGTAGGTCACTCTGAAAGTAATGTTTCCTATTTATTTCCAAGCAAATGGACATGAAATGAATGGAATACTGCCTACAGTAATGCACCACCAACTTCTTCACTGTGCTCATATCCACTGTTTGGTCTCTTAAAACATTCAGCAAGTATTGATGAATGTCAATGGGTGCCACTTTTTCCACACGGAGGAATTCAGTGACACACCTTTGCTTCGTACACACTCCCAGTCAGATGCCATTTTGTCAGATTGCTCCTCTGCTGCCATCTGCCACATGGCAACAATGCATAATGAAATACTGGTGGAAAGATCCAACCTCTACCACCATACCATGAAAACAACATAGGCATTACTTTCAGAGCAGGCCGTGTACAATAAGCTCACATTGTGCTCTGTCACTGAAGCCAACAGGCTCAGACTGACCCAAGTTACTGAAAATTATTTCTCTTCACCCCCGTGTTGGAGTGGGTACATGCAGGTGCTCCATCAGACGGCAGAAGGACCCAGAAGGCAAGACCTCAGCAACCTGCAGCGCTGCAGCTGCTTCCCTTCTTCGCCGTTTCCACTCACCATCAGCAGCTGTTTCCTATGCGCGCACCAAACTAAGAGCCGTATTTGCAGACTCCACTTTATTCTTAGTTGATGCTGTCCTCTCATCTTCTCAGTCCCTCCTGTTGCACACAGTATGTCAGAATAATTATCTAAGTCTTCCTTTATGTGCTTCCTGAGTTTTGTGAGCCAAAAGAGTGCCAATTGTCCTATGGTCTCAGGCAAAAAAATGCACGTTTAGGAAAACTGCCTAGCAACTTCTCCCCTTACTGCAAAGAGAGAGCTTATTAGCATAAGAAAACCTTCCAGCTGGAAGCCTGCAAAGACTCTGCTGGGAGCTGAATCTGGGAGCAGCCGTCAAAAGAGGACCCGGTTGAGCGCTGCTCCCCCTGGGTGGCCTTTCCGTGCCGCCCCATGGCCGGCGGGGCAGCCGCCCGAGGAGCGCCGTGCTCTGCTCAGCCGGGAGCCGCCGCTCCAGTTTCTGACTGTGTTCACAGTGTTCCCAGAGATCCTTTTCTCATTTTGTTCCCACATCTTTTGCTCACGCTGTGTGCATCACACATCAAAGTCAACAGCTTCAGCTGCTAACCTTTGGAGTTCTGTCATTTGCTTTGCAGATTTTCTGCCAAAAGTGATGGTCTGCAGCACTGCAGTACAGTATCTATCTTTCCAGATATTTACAATTGCTTCCTCACCACAATGGCAAAATGACATTAGTAGTCCGCACGAGGACCTGGTCCATGAAACAAAACTACAGAACTCACTTCATCATTTCTCTTCTTGTTCTGCACCCATTCTCTCAAAAATGCTGCCTGCAAACTTGCTTTCAAAAACCCTGTACTAAACATTGGCTGTAGTGAAACCATAGGAAAAATCTCCCAGCAGTCACTGAACTGAAATCCAGCAAATTGCAAACAGGATTGAGATTAAGGACATGCCCCTCTGATGTGCTAAATGTCTCAGCAGTAGCCAAATCATTCCAGCACCTGCAAAGACGGCTTTATGGGGCTGTGCTGCTACTTAGTGAAAGGAGCCGACTTTCGATCAGAGTTCTCTAAAGCTTTCCAAATTGCAGTTTGGAAAGCTAATTTCAATATGTGAATCACTGCTTTCCTGCAATTTATATCCATATGTGTGGTTATTTTTAAGAATGATTCAGTTTTGTATATATAATTTTAAAAGGACTTTTCAAGTTAATGAGCATCTGCGCTAAGAGCTCCTTAACAGAAAAGCTTGTGTCAGCCACCAGTGCTGCTGACTGTGTAAACTTCCTGCTATTCTATAGGCATGCATATGGATCCTAAGGCTCTCACCTCCTGCATACACCAGGAGTAATTCTCCTGAAATCCACAGAATTAAAATGCTTTAAAAACACTGACATGAACTGAATTTCCATCTATTTGAAAACTGCAATATCTGCTTTACAATCAGAGTGGGGCCAAAGAGTGAGTTCTCCAAGTTTTTAGAAGAAGCAAAGAGAAGGAAATTTTCCACTGAAAATTTCCAAACACTTCCGAACAGTTTCTGACTGACACAACTCTCAAAATGTTTAGCAATAGTGTTGGTCAACAGAATTTCTGCGTCTCCTGCAGAATATTTCTAGGTACTGCTTCCTTCCTGAACATCTCTTCTGAAGATGAACCAATTTTTAGTGATTATTTCTTGATATCCTGCAAGAGAACCATGCCGGTGTAAGTCTGTCAGGGGCAGATTTCCAAAGGAACAAACAAAAACAAAAGTCAGTGGCTAATCAAGTAACTGGTCACAGAAGTGAGTGCACTCTGCTCTGCTTTTCTTTCAATCATTTTTCAGCTTTCTCATTATTTTTTTTCTGGATTTGTCATCTCCACATGACACATCTTTGAATGCACAGAGCAAAGGACAGCGTGCTCCATGAGCAGTGGAGATGGCTTCCCAGTTGTGCATTTCATGTGAAAGGGGTCTTAAACATGGCAAAATAAAAATATGCTACAGCTTCCTAGTTAAAAACCTTACTTTCTCTATTAGTATCTTGCCATTAGTGCTGCAAGATGAAGCTTAGTAAGAACTCGCTCTTAAACACACCAAACTAGACATGCTGGATATCTGATGCCCCTTCTCCCAGCACTGGTGTGGAAAACTTTCCTAGACTCTCCTGTAGTGTCAGTGAAAATAGATAGAAACAGGACTATATGCAAGATCAGTGAACCTCGTGTGAAGAGAGAAAACTGTACTGGGAAGTGATCTACTACAATGGGAAAAAACAAACAAACAAATAAATGAAAAAACAAACAACAAAGGAATGACACTTGCTTGGAACAAAGCCGAATTTGGCACCTCTGTAGAACTGAATGGATCAGGAAACTGCAGCTCAAGGAAGGGCACCAACAGTAGCGTAGTGTAAAAGCAAGCTCAGTAAAGAGCACGCTTCCTGCATGCAAAAAAATAATACTTTGCTATGGTCAGGGAGAAACAGGCCCTGCCATCTTGCTAAACCATTAGCATTGAGACATCCTGGTGTATACAAACTTCTAAACGCAGACATAGTGGTGACCTTTATGCTCAAATCTGCTCGCAGTTATTTCAGTCTAAATTAAAGTTAGTGCACTGACTTGAAGGAAACTAGTTCAGATTTACATCTCTGTAGCTGGCCCATTATTTCCTTTATTGTTTCTAGTTGCATGAAATCATCTGTGCACGTCCTCCAGGACTGCTGGAACCCTCTGTCCTCCCCAGCACTACACATGATGCAATGAGCCTCTGACGGAGGAGGAGGAGAGCTGAGAAGTCCATATAGGGAAGCAGATAATTTCCTTTTGAGCAATGGATGCAAAAATAGCAGCTAATAAAAAGCCTTCAAACTGTGCCTTCAAACAGTGACAATTCAATACACACACCTACGAGGATGCCTTGACAAGCTGCTTGACTTCTCTGTAACTCTTTCTTGTTTTCTTTAGTGCAGCCTCCTTCAAACTCCCACACACAGGTATTCAGCTCTGTAGTGACAGCTGAGACCTGCAGGTGTTTGCTGTTGCTGTCCTTTCAGAATAGACAAACACTTGTTCTTCACTGTAAACATTTGTATGGTAGTGCTTGCCTGGCTAGTTATAGCCCAAATAATGATGAACCAGTCTTTTCCTTTTTTAGTTGCTTGCTGTCACGCATTAATTCTCTTTGTAAACAGGCATTTGATACTGGAAATAGCTCAAGTGAAATCACTCTGGTGATTATTTTACTAGCATTATCTTTTAGCAAATGTTTCATATAGAGAGTCACCAGAAAACTATATTATGCAGTTGCCAGAAATACAGCATTTCACAATATTAAGCATTAGGCTCACATGCGAAGGAAGGACTGTGCCTAGCAGGCAAGATGCTTCGCACCATTTCAGTACTCTAATACTAATGTTACTTCAGTGGCTTCCAGACTGCTACTCTGGTTCTGCTGAGTGACAACGGAGATCAGAACTGTGCTTACTTTGCCAGGGGCTGTAATACCCCCAGGGTCAAGATGGTATCTAAAAAGAGTTTTTGACCTTTCCATGTAGATAGAAGGTCTGGAGGCCGTGCATTTTTAAAGTCGGTTTAGAATAGAATTTGCGTAATTTTTACTTTTTCTGGAAGTCTTCCTGGGACGCTAAGAAACACAGTAACTTCGCACATCTTAACTAAAAGTGCGTGTGATCTCTATGTTTAGGACAGATATCCTTTTCCAAAATATTCATTTAACATTAAATAGAAGTGATCAAGAAATAAAACATTAAGAAATAGAGCCACAATCATCTAGAAAATTTACCTACAAATCTTTCTCACTCCCTCAGCAGTTTATTTTTTGGTCCCGTGACTCTGTTTCTCTAGCTCCTTATTCAACACCAAATTAGAAAAGACCTGAATTTTAATATTAAAAGAATTAAATAAAAAGCAGCCCCCAAAGAATCTAAAAATAAATGAGAGACAGCAGTCTTTCTTAACCACCAGAGGAACAAAATGTGCCAGCATGAATTGTAAAGTCACTCGCTTAGGGACTGAAACCAAAAACCTCAGAAAAGAGGATGTTCCTCATTTGGAAGCTGTAGAACATGAGAGTGGCCCAGAGCACTGATTGACAATACAGTGACTGTGTGCCAATAAGACACAGGCTATGTGAGTCTATGATGTGCCATACAGTGCATTCTCATTAGAGACAGGGAAGTACCTCTGATCCAAGAACCAGCAAAACCTCATTTGGAAAATAATACTCACAGTTCTATGATGTCTGAACCAGAAAGAGACATTTAAACGCTTGTTTCACATGCTGAAAGATGTGAGAGGAGGCTTCTGGAAGGAGTAAAATGAAGAACCTTTTCTCCTGACAGTATGCATTGTTTAACCTTCCAAGACAGTCTGGGAGGGAACAGGATTACTTCATCTAAATACAATTGAGATGTTAAAGCTAGGAAAGGAGAAGAATTTTCTCTATTGGCGAATTATGTGATCAAGTTGGTGTACAGTGATCATGAGTTAATTTAGGCTATTGATTAAGAAGAAAATTTGCAAACATTAGGAGGATGAAGTTGTGGAACAGCCTTGCAGGGAAGGCCTGGGCTGCAATATCCTGCTTATTTTCAATATCGACCTTCAAACAATTAATGGAAAGTGCTGTATAACGGGACAAGAGTGTTCCAGGAGTTAGAAGTTCAAACTTCAGAGACACAAGACTGTTGCTGGTGATAAATCTGAGAGCCATCTAAAAAGAAGCTTATCAATGTTCTGCAGGCTGCATCATGTTTACGTATTTAACCAAATTCTTCAGGATTTGGATTGGTCTTGTCCATTTTGTTTTACCTCTTTTTGCATTTTTTGTCTCTGTTAAACTCTATTCCCACACTGCCCTGAGGCACTGAGGACAGATCATGTTCAAAAGCAGCATACTGGGCCAGATGTGCTCCAAGGGACATCACACAATCCCAGTAAAGCCAGGCGGGTGCAGCTGGCTTGAGCACTCATACCATCATACAGCTTACTTGAGAGAAGGTAATTCTCGCTGAGGCAGACAAACAGATTGGTGTCACCATCTGTTATGTGTCAGGTAAGACCAACTTTGTAGGACCTCAGAAATTTTTGTCAAAAAATTTGTATTTCAAGGCCTAGGACACTACTGATACCCTTGACATATCCTACTCTTTTCCCGTGGCAGATTGGAATTTTCATGAGATTTGGTGCTAAAACCGTTAATGAGTTTGGGGATTTTCCACGTGGTCTGGGGAGGTCTGACGTTCCTGCAGCCTCTCATGCCCTTACACCTAATGTATAGCATTCTGCAAGAGTGGAAGGCTTTGACTCAATAACTTATGCTGACTCTTAGAAAGCAATAAGCTGCCCTCTTTTTAAATAGCAAAAGGGCAACAGCAAACATGGTATAAGATATGCTGAAAATATTGAACAGTTAGCAGGTCACTGGAATTCATACTGAAACACAGTCACTTGGGTTCTTCTATCTCGTCCATGCTAGAAGTAGAAGTAACTGAAATGTGACCTCTAATCCTCCCTGTACCTTTTGGACAAGTTAGGCCTAAAAGAAGATGGAAACTTTGCTAATAGTCCCTTTCTTCCAACAGATTCTTCTGTGGTTTGAAAAGTGGAGGCATGGAGTCCTTATTTTCTCAGTTGCTCCTTGGACTGTTGCATAAAGACAAATTTGTTACACAATAGCTAGATAGGGATTACACAACTTAGCTCCATGAATCTAAATCAGAATCAGAGTTTCTATTCTGCACTGGACAGACAAAACAATGTGGAGAGGCAAAATTCTGATCCTAATGAAGTTAATAGCAAAACTCTTGCTTACTTCAGTGAGATCACAGTTTCATGCAAAATCTTGGCTCAAGCTTGCAGCTGGCTGGCCAGGCTGGGTATTTAAAGCACATCTCTGTTAAGTTTTTCCAAGTACTGATGTGAGACGACTTTCTTTCTTTCTTTTCTTTCTTTTTTTTTTTTTTCTTTCTTTAAAAAGCGAAGAAACAAACAAACAAAAAGTTTACAACAAGAAAAAAATTGAAAAATATTTTAAGACTAAATACTGAGCACTGTCTGCAAACTTGGTCTGTAAGCCTGGAAAGGTCCTGAAATACTCTCTCGGAGTTCAAGAAAATATACTAGCAAAATGTCTGTTCCCATGTTTCTGTCGGCACTTTAAGCCACAAAGGCTGCTGATGAGTCACATTATTTGGGTGTCAGAAAGAAGGGAAACTCTGACTTGTGGTGGTTAAGTGTCCAAACAACAACAACACAAAAAAAAAAAAAACAAACAAACAGAAATCAACAAAACAAATCAAAGCCCCAGATGATCTTAAGACCTAAAATCAGCAAGTAAACAATGCCATGAAACGGTGCACTATGATACATGGACTGCAGTGCAGCAGTGTCACTGGAGACGTTTGGCACACAGACGAAACTAATTATTTGCCAGTTGGATTAGTTTGACCTGGGGTGGATGGCACTGTGGGAGAGGAAAAGTTACTGCCATTTCTTCAAGTCCCCATCCTCATCTGGTCTGACTTCTGAAAACTACCGCTGTTTCACTGAATGTTAGCACATATATCGGGCCTCCCTCCACCCTCAAGATTCCTATCTGATGAGAAATAACAGGAAAAAAAAAGGAAGAGAGGAGGTAAAAGAAAGCTTGTGCGACTAGCACTGCACATCACACACATTCCTAGCCCAGGGTTACTTCTCTCACTCTTGTCCCTGAAGTGTCTCGTAACAACTGAGTTGATTCAGTGCAGAGTGTCATTAATCTGATGGTGAACAAGTACCGGTGACCATCTTTATCTTACAAATGCAAACTATAAATAAGCATCTTGGGAAAACTCAGCATCCTGACAAGGTTGGTAGGATCCCAGTAAACCGATTCCAGTGCATTAATACTCAACAAACACCAAACGATTTCTTATGGAGCATTTGAAGCTGTATAAAACCTTCCAGGAGGCATTATATGGAGCAATCAGGGTTGGGAAAGAAATGATTCTCTGTATATGATTAAGTGTGAACAGTTAAAACAGACCTGGTATAAACGATTAGGTGTGCTCAGTCAGTGCAATCCCAGTGTCATCACTGATGGTTTCATTTCTTAAGCCCGTCACAGATATCTGGAAAGTCATCATTCAGCTTCTGACTAGCCCACATATGGCTGGCCCAAGGAGGGCCATTCAGAACCTCAAAGACTCAGCTGTGTGTTCCAGCTTTTATCAGTGCAAAATAAAGTGGCAAAGTGAGCTGTGGGTCTGCCTTTCCTCCACATTAACTAGAAGTGAGGTGGAGGAGAAATGGTCATTCTTGGTTTTCTTACTCTGCCAAACAAATGACTTTACAAATTCATATTTTTATCCATCCCCACTGACATATGTCTACTTCATCCCCAATTCAGCTACATTTGTGTCTTTTTACTAGCACCTCTTTCCAATTTTGTTTTCTTTCCTTAATGAACTGACTTAGAATATCTCACATCCATTATAGCAGCCTCATCACATACTCTCCTGTTTCTTCTCTCTTCCAGGGCAATAACAGTCCTCCCTTGGCCTCAGAAAAATAACAAAGTTATGAGGAAGAGAGAATAAAGAGTGTGACTCTGACAATGAAGCAATGGAAAAATACAGTGTATCAATTGAATGAGGCGCTTTGAAAGGCACTCAGTAACCATCCAGGTTACCTAGAACTTGTCCAGGTCACGGCTCAGAAAGGACAAAATCCTGCCCTCGTAAACTTCTGCTCCGTTGGGTAGAAGCTTTCTTTGAGTGCTCATGTGTAGCACTCAAGAATTAACAGAGGTATGAGCAGGTAAGAAGACACCGCTCAGTACCCTATCACATGCTTGTGCCAAATATAGCTGCCTCTAGGAAGCGCAGATGATTCCCTATCTTCTATTTTTTTCTGCATGTAGTTTTTCTGTGGCAATAGCTACTTTCTCTCTCTCCTTCTTTTTCAAAATTCAAAACAAAGCAAAACATTTATCACTCAAAAAATGCTGCCTTTATCTGTCAAGGCTCTTGCAAACTGTTACTGTTAAGCTCGAGCATTTATTCTTAAGTGTAATGATGAAGATGGTAAGTGAATCCAGTCTTGCTCAAATACAGAACACAGACATGTACTCAGTCACAGCAAGTACAGTTCACTCTTCAAATGCAAATCAAGAAAGCCTAGCCTTTAGTTCTCACTGGTGTCCTTGAAAAAACAAACACAGCCAGAGATTACAATTCTGTATATTTTTCCAAGTCCTGAAATGAAATCACGCTTGTTTTATGTGCACCAAGTAGCTTGAGGTGCCAAGTTTCCAAAATAACAAAATATAAGAGAAATCTGGTTTGTATGTTTACTAATTACTGTGCTTTCTTTTTGAAAGAAGAAACAAAGAACAGAGAAGACATTTCTCAGCTGTTAGGTAAAACAACACTCAAACAGCTCTTGTGACTACCTTCCTCTGCCCTGTCAAGCATCATCTGGACATCAAGGCAATTGCCTTCCAGGCATCCCACAAACAATGGCACAGAGGTGGCATTGTCCTTTTTTTGGACACCAGCACAATTAGAGTGGATAAGGAAGAGACCTTCATTTTATCTAAGAAGAATTCACTGATAACAAGTGATGTGAGAAGCAGATATTGAGAATGTGCTTAAAGATGCATGGTAGCTTATCTTACAGGATACAAGTCCAGCATTCACAAACTAACAGCTTGGCCATAGATTGCCTTCTGTAAGCCATGAATACCTGATAGCCTCTGTTCCATTCATGAAGTCATACATGTGGGAGCAAACAGCAAATGCTGCCAACTACACAACTTGCCTTATAGTAAGTACATCACTGAGGTAAGCTGACTGAACAGGACCTCAGTTGCTAGCACTCACAGTAGTTCACTTACCCTGTAGTAGTCTGTGCTGTACACATCTCTAGACATCCCAAAATCCCCAATCTTCACCAGTAGGTTCTCACCAACCAGGCAATTCCGGGTAGCAAGGTCCCGATGCACAAAGTGCTGTGACGCCAGGTAAACCATACCAGCTGCAATCTGCTGGGCAATATGAAGCATCTGGGACTGCGTCAGCTCAGCTGGTCGATTGCCTTCTGCCATCAGTACTGCATCTGGTCCATGTGCCCTGCACCAAAATACCAGCTGATTTAGAGACAGGCCACTTCTGAGATATAGACGTGAAAGGCATTAGTGATCCTAAAACCAGAGAAGTGACTTACTCAAGTAAAAGAATAAAAAACATTACAGATTCATTGGTAAAATAGCAAGCATTTGTCTCATGGCTTTTTTCATTTACTGTTTTCCTTCACTACATGAAAGACAGGTGATTTGAAGAGAATTATACAACAGGTATATATTGTTCATAAGGCAGGTTGGTCATAGCAACAACCCCCTGACTCAAACAACCACCTCCCTCATGTTACATTCTCGTATCTTTAAGAAATAGATATCAGCACTCCTATACAAATTATAAGCATCACTAATCAATCCCCAGCCAGTTAATGAGGCAAACATTCCTTATTTAATGCAATTTGTAATATTCTGAATAACACTTTCCATCCATTCTTCCCTTCTGGGTTTTCAGAAGCCTTTTAAATTCTATTCTTGCAGACTACTCTTTCCAGGAGACCACCTCTGACATTCTCTCCCCAGTTATTTTGGAAAAATACTCTACAACCAGTTTTAACTCTCTCTCAGAAGTCCTTCCTTCCTCCAAAGAAGAGTTTCAGAGAACCACCGTTCCTAAACAATAAAGGTGAGGCCTTCATTCATCCCTAAGGGAAGGGCATGGGAGTTTGGAAAAGAGTTGCAAATTAATCAAAATCTATGAGATCAAACCTGACACTACCTATTAGAAATATGTTATTAAAATTGCCCCAAGGGAGGAACTTGAGGGAAGAGCAGAGTGATAGATGAGAGAAAGAAATGAAAGAAGGTATGTAGCATTGCTGGCATTGCATCTGCTACCAGGTAAAGAACTTAACTGCACTTTCTTTACCACAAGATGCTGCCAGCCACTGAATTGGCTTGACTAAGGGAAATAAACAGGAAGACATGAAGGCTCCTACAAATACCTGGAGAAAACTTTTATGAAAAAGCATTGTACCTCTTAATTGAGCTGATTTTTCCTAATGACTGCTCTCAGACATGAAGCTCCAAATCACTAAATTAGAGAGCTTTACATTTTTTGCTAGCTTCTTTGGTCTGTATGTAATGAAATTTTTGGATTATTTTTAACACTCCGTCTATTTAGCTTTAACTTGCTATGTGGTATGTAAATGAGGTGCTCTTGAGTGTCTGCAACAGCCAGTAACATTCCTTGGATCCACATTAGTGTCCACTGCCCAGAACAAGCACTGAGCAGGAATGACTTCGAGGCAGTGGACCTAGGTCTGAGACAGCCTTCGGCGGCACACAGACAGCAAGGCTCATTTGTGTTACGTTTCAGATTCATTTTTCACACCAGCCTTTGGTGGCGCTGCAGGGTAAGAAATACAGGCTGTTACAGCCCGCGTACCGCTCACCCCTCATCTGCAGCACAAACTGCATCAGATGTGAGAGGAATGACAAATTGCAGCTTAGGTTAAACAGCTTGTCCCAGCATAATCATTTTATGTTCTAAAGTCCAGGACTGATTAATAATTAAAAAGAAAAGAAAAGAAAAGAAAAGAAAA
>PPHD01024092.1:0-12243 GCA_002909625.1 Bambusicola thoracicus
AAATAAATAAATAAATAAATAAATAAAAATTATGTATATTTTTTATGAGCCCATATTTAACTTTCTTACAGTGAAATATATCATCATATGCACATATAACTTCTCGGGTTAAAATGCAACATTAGCATTTCTGCTTTTCATGGCAGTGGAAGAAGTAAAACCATGGAGCTAACCAGATGCATATAAATGTACAAGTTAAACTTCTATATGAAAGAAGTGATTGCAGCCTTTGAACCCTCTATCATAAAGATGCTTTTCTCCATTTCAGTTTGAGTGTCAAATCCATTCTAATATATATCCTGTCATAAAAATGTAGGGTATCAATTGCAGTGAATGCCAGTGTTAGACAGCTGGATCTCACTGTTCATTGCCACTTAGCCACCAGCGTGGTGAATTCTAATCCCCAGGCCAAAACTTTAAACAGCACAGAACTGTGTTTCACATTCCCAAAGTCACAATTTGCATTCAGTATACAGTCAAGAAGTGGATTTTGACCATATAGAGATAATTCTTCAATGTTTCTGACAGAAATACAAACAAAAAAGAGATCCTGGAGAAAATGAAACAGTGAAAATTCTCTGTTTATTGGTGATGGTTTTTTGTTTGCTTGTTTTTCACCAAAAATTTGTGTCTTCTTTCCCAAGAATGCAATAAAGAATAAGTTCTGGTCAGGATTAATAGCAATTTTTCAGAATAATCTGGGTATGAATTAGTGGGCGAAGAAAATTCTTTCTCCTAGCTTCTCACAAGGCAGAGACAATCATGAGTATACGTTTAGGCATCAAAATTAGTTTGTGTTCAATTTTTATCACAAAACAGTAACCATAAAGTTGTCATGTTAAAATATATTAAGAAAGTAAGCAAATATCCCGTTTTTAAATTGTGACAAAAGCAATACAATGCAGCCCTAAAGTTTTCTAAAATAACAAATTAACAACAACAAAAAAATCATTTTAAAACAAGTTATATAACGCCCTGAGAAAATGACAATGTGCTAAAGGTAGCACAGCGCTGAATGGCCAACCTTATGGTCATTAGAGAATGTTAACACCACTGTTATTCTGAGCTTATTGTATTTGTCTTGAAATATATGTGATCAACATCTATTTCATTAAAGCTTAAAGAAGACATGAACTAACCCTGCTTGTAATTATTTAAATTGGTAAAGAATCTCTGTGCAAACCATACAGAATATGATACATACGTAGAGTGGAAAATGTGATTAAAAAAAATGAATTATCGATTAGAAGCAGGTTTGTATTTCTAGAGAAGCGTTGTATCTTTGAGGGATATTTATACAGAAAAATGACTTCATGGCTTTAACCAGAATTGAAAACCCAAAGGAGCCTTTGATATTCTCTTTTGGGTCACCTTGTTTTCTTTTTTTTTTTTTCTTGATCTCCACTGGCTTTACTAACTAACATCTAAGTCTTGTTTTAAGCTTGCTGATTGCATTGAGTTTGTATTTGCTATGCAATAAGCTGGCACTAAGAAGGATTTTGATCTTTAATCTGGTTCAGAGGATTCTAAGCAGCTCTGATTGCAGCCATAGGCAATACATACACTAAATGAGATTGAAGGACAAATTAAAACAAATAATGTTTGAGTAAATCACATTGTCCTAGCTAAATGCATTTAACAATTTCATTTTCCCTTGCAAAGCAGGTTTTAAAGAAATTAACAAGTGTTTCACTTTTTTTAATGTAAGTATAATGAATCTTTTTCTCCACAGAAAAACTAACGTCATTAAAGTTGTATCTTTCCTCCATGTATTACAATAGCTTCAAAGCTTTTGGGTAGAGAGCTGAGGAGAAGTCAGAGATCTGTAAAATATATTGCTATATTTATTGCCAAAGGCTAAGCATGGTAAATTGGCCAAGGCTTTCTTAACAATCATAGTTCACTTGAGTAATGATGTTTTAGACCTTTCGACTAACAGTAGCTCCTACAGACAAACAATAGGAACTTTATATAGTTCACACTGCTCTAAGAAATAAAGCTTAGTGATGAACTAGCTAAAGAGAGAACAGAAAAAAAAAAAGTTCATTTTATCCATTTATTTTAGTAATATTCTACCTGCCAATATCTGCGTTTCTTCAAGCAATGTTTGTATGATGTTTACTATATTTGGATAAGAGAAAACTGAACAAACTACTAAAAAGGTAGTCCAACACTACAATAAGAATACTACTAAACAAATATATAAGGTTTTAAAAATATTATTCCAAGAGACAAATAAGTATAATAACAAACAAACAACAACAAAAAAAAAAAGTCAGCAAATCACCTAGGCCAGCCAGGTAAAGTTTATCAGTAACTTATTTTATGACAATATACATTAAATCCTATTTAACCAGTAGTTCAAAGAGAAAACCAAATGAACTTTCAAGATATTTCAACATCTTTGGATTTACTTCAGTTGTACTTTAAAATAATATAAATAAAAATCTGTTGATTCTTTATATAAATACATTTATTTAATCTAATGCCTACAAATACAATATGTCAAAGCAACATATACACCAATTCAGAAAGGAAGAATGATTCCAGAGTAATATCTACGTTATCTTTTCTGACTTCTACTACTTCTAATGTTTAAATGCATTTTTCTGGGTAAAAGTAAATTGTACAATTTTTGAAACAACTTGTTGCATTTATTGAATTCATGTAAAGTTCTGGCTACTTTTGCACTATCGCTAAAACTTGTGGTAATTCCAGCAAGGTAAATGTTCAATCCCTTTTGGATTAGGAATTAGTCAATCCCTATTTGTTTTATCTGGAATTCTTTTTCTGCATATCACTATTTCCCTTCAGCTGATGTAAAATTTCGTGTGTGTCACAGAGTATATGAATGAATTGCTTTTCATATAACCTCAAGCATCTTGACATAATTTGAAACTATAGTATACATGTTCAGAGAACTCCCATAGCTGGGATGTTCATTACCTGCTAATCAGTCTTTGTTCAAATACATACTTTACATTGCTGTTTATGTACCTTTCTCCTTCCTCCAGCTCTCAAGGAAGAATGAGGCAAAAATTAAACTTCTGGAACTTTTGTTATGGGAATGCTTTTGCCTTGTCACAGTACTACTGACCTGTACACGTTTTTTGTTTTTGTTTTTGTTTTTTTGTTCTTTTGTTTGGTTTTGTTTTTAGATCTTTAACTGATAAGAAGTCTTTGGGTTCACTGAAGCTGTACTTTTCTTTAATTGTGCTCCATGTGAGACCTAGTGCATTCCCACAATGCTTTTTTGAAAAATAAGAGGATTAAAACTGGGCGAGTTCTTCCATTATGGAAACAAGTACTGATTTTTTTTTTTTTTTTTTTTTTTTTAATGTGCTGTTACCATATATTCAACTTATAATATTAACAATAAAAACACTGATCTTTTTTCTCTCCTTTTCATCTAAATAAAATAAATAAATAAAAACAGCATATCTCCAGCTGCTTCTGGGAGCTTTTTTGTCCCTACTCTGTGCACTGATATTTCACCCAACATTGTTGGTTTGAGTCATTCTATTTTATAGTCTGTGGTTGTACTCTGTGAATTTGAAGGACCTCCATGTACTGGTTTGGAGAAAAATAAACTGAATCTAGCTTTTAAAGTTACTTACACATTATATATAAAAGTCTAATAAAAATGCAGTTTAACTCATCTTGGAGACAAGATCAGATGCCATATTCAAAAACGGCTGGAGAAAAAGTTTATTTCTCTAAGACATAACCAATTATATGAAAAATAGGGCAATACTGGTTGATAGCTTTCTTTCCTAAGGACATTTAAAACTATGATTTCCTGTAGAAATCACTAAATTAAAGTTTAATCTCTATATTATATTGTAATCCAACTCAGTAGTTGTTAAACACGTAGTTAGACAGCTGTAAGTTTCAAGTGCACCTACAGACAAAAAAACAGCTTTTGGGGCTGGACATTCTTCTGAGGAGGATGCCTGGAGAATACAACCTTTCAGCAAGACTTTTTGATCATAACAAGATTCATTGGAAAGAGATGTAAAATAGTACCACTTCCTTTGAGGAATGGCAAATGTTGGCAAAATGCCTCCAGCTATTTAAATGAATGCGGCAGTTCTTTTCCAGGATGTTAAATGTTTTGAAATGTTTCATGTGGATGAATCCCCTTTCCCATACCACAAAAGGAAGCTAACAAACAAAAATGCTGTAGGAAAGAATGAAAGGTGAGTGCATAACTCCCTGCAATACATCAGCCAGATGGGTAATATGGAGTTGAGTCACTTATGTGACCAAACTACCAGGGCATATCAAAATACAGAATTCCTTGAAATAGCTGTTAAGAATGCAGATGTGTAAAGTTGATGGCCAAGGCTTAATATGACTTACTTGACAGTGGATATGAAATACTAACAAGGTATTGAAACTCTCAGGGATAATTTTTGATTAATGTTAGAATCCTAAAGTTCACCTGGGCCCACTGCTCCAGCCTGTCTAGGTTTCTCTGAGTGGTATACCCTCCCTCAGGTGTGTGGCCTGCACCACACAGTTTGGTGTCATTCGTAAATTTTCCTGATGGTGCACAAAATCCCACTGTCAGTGCCATTGATGAAGATGCTGAAAGACATCAGTCTCAGAACTGATCGCTGAGCAACACCACTTATTGATCTCCATTCAGACACTGAGCCGCTGACCACCACTTTCTGGGTATGACATTTAGAGTCCCATTCATAACATTTTGAGAAAGGCAGTAATAGGTATTCTTCAGGTTGTTATACAAAATACAGGATATTGTTAAAATTAAATTATTGGTGGATCAGAGCTGCATTTCTGTGTGTGTTTTTAATCAAATACTGGCATTTTGTTTGAATAACAGTATGTAATGATTGGCAATAATATCAAATTTAGCAATAAGGTGCAATAGTTCCCCTGGAACTTCTTACTTAATCCAGAAAATATTTAGTGTTCTATTCAGGATTTTATGAGACATTGGAGAAAATATTAGAAGATTATTTGCTGATAAATTCAACTAGTACTTCATCTTGTTTGATAATTTGTGTCTACATTATTTGATAGCTTGTGACAACTTTGCATTATGTAGTAGCTTTGTGAGACACATTTAATTAAAAATAAATAACACACACACAAAACCCACAGCCAAACAACAATAAAACAAACAAAACCAGCAACACACAACAATACACAGATGTTTGATCTTTTCATACTGTACCAAAATTGCACAGTGTTAAACTCTTTTCATGTTATCAGTTTACCTGTAACATAAACAGAACCTTTTTCCTCTAGAAAATTACGCTTTTCATTTCTCCAAGCATGATGATTTTGCCAGTAATTTCTGTCAGAAGACAGGAGAATTAAACAATCATCATGGGATCTCCTTTTATACTAAACATTGTTTTCTTTTGTCTAAAACCTTGATTGTCCCAAAAGCTTCTTATTGTTCCCTTTAAATACAAGATCACATATTTCATAGAATCTTAGAATTATAGAATGGCTTGGGTTGGAAAGACCCCAAGGATCACCAAGTGCCAACTCCCCTGCCACCTGCAGGTCCACATATTTACATCCTTTCACTGCGATTTCCTCAAACATATAGGTTGATCTGCCTACAAGTGTACGCAACAGGGATCTATAAGTGCATCGACAAGCACAGATACAAAATCTTTTCTCAAAGCAAGTTTATTCCCTTACTTTAGATTCATCTCTTGTTGGATTTTGACCTTGATGTTGGCTTTTCTAAGAGCATCAAGGTGTTCTTAGTGGCAGTGGCTAGTAGCATTAAAAATAATAATAATAATAAAAATATTACTAAAAAAACTATGCTGAATATGAATATTTGCTTGAAATCAAGCAATACTCTGTGTATGGAAAGCGGTTAACTCACATTCTCAAATCAACATGGGATTATTCTAGAAGCAAAATTAAAGAAGTCAGTGGGTTAAAGCTATTGGAAACAAACAAAACAATTGTCACACATTTTTAAAGATATTTGAAACAGCATTCACACCAAATGATCACAAGTAGTAGCAGCACAGAATTTTTATGCTTTTCAATAGATTCCTGGCTTTTATGTATAAAATTTGTCATGAGAGAATTGTAGAGAGGATTGAAGACTTAACATTAAGATAGGCTGAATAGTTTCAATAACTACAGAAACAAAAAGTTATGACTGGTGACCTTTGAATTAGCAAGTTCGTAGTATAATATAATCTTTATCTACTAATAACAGAGTTCAAATACTTTCTTGGCCACAAAAGGCAACATGGGTAGCAGGGAGTATTTACATATGGAACACTGGTCATAACACCCCGAGTGAAGTAGATTCTTTAATAAGGTCTTTCTGCTATATCCATTTTGGTTCATTTTATTGCCTTGCAAAAATAATCCATGAATCCTGATATCTCTAAAACACATTTAGTTCAACTACTGCATCATACCTCTTTTTTTTTCCTTCTTTCTTTTTTTTTTTTTTTTTAATTGCATTGATTATCTGAAATTTGCAAATTGTTATAAGACAGAAAAATGCTATAGTGGGTACATTAGATTTTGCAATTATGACATGCTTAAAACATTAAATATAGACAAGTTACAATGCTCACTAGTCCAGGGACTCTAAAAATTTAATAAGCTTTAGATGCAGAAAATATTTAGCAACTGCTGTAATAGAGGATGAAGAATGTCTAATCTATTGGTGGTATCTATTTTGTTGACCAAAGCATCATATCATAAGTATTCTTTCTGTTTTATTACTGCAAATTGCCATCTAGTGTAAATATTATGCAATTACCTATTGCTGTTTTTATTGATTTTGCAAAAAAAAATAATAAGCAAAAACTGATAATTCAAAGAATTTTAAGGCTCTATGTATTTTATATTCTGCACAGAATCCTCTTTTCCCAGTAAACCAGTTATGACCAAAGATTGAACTTCATGTATTGAATATATATATATTTTTTATAAATGCCCTTGAGATTGTCATTGATACATCAGGATATAGGTATTGAAACAACATGTCATTTAAAGAAAATAATTAAGTCTCTTTCAGAATAATTACGTTTAGCAGTGAGCATAAATGTGTAAGTCATGACAAAACATTGGTTTTCAGGTATTTATTCAGATCTACTCTGTAACATTGTTCTTCAGTCCTGATGCAGAAGAAATGTCATTAGAAATGATACACATATAGTGAAGACTAATACATTTACAGAACATGAGATTTTGTTCCTATTGCAGCAGAGATTTCTGGAGCTGCAGGCTACAAAAATTGGTGTTTGGTAATGGTTTGGGCCAACCTTCTGTATTACAGGATTCCCAGATTTGGCAAAGCTCAGGCAGTCCTATCTCTTAATCTACATTAACTGAATCCGATAAGAGACTGCTTCTTTGTTACTAAATAGGTTCCTGAAAAAGAAATGTGATATGTTATCACCATTGCATTATGATGTTACAGTGTCAGGATGTATATCATACTCCGTGGGTGAAATATTCATCTCAAAAGGATATTAGTAAACTTTCATGTTAAGAATACTTCATAGTAGAGATATTTCATTCATGCTAGACTAGACTTTGTGAGATTAATAGTCATTTTTCCCTTCTTCTTTATTAAGTGATTAAAGTGATATTTAGATGCATAGCTCTTTCTTGTTTAATTTATCTAAAACCCTATTACACATAATGGCTGCTTAGAAAGACAAACTCCACAGGCAGGAATATCTCTCCTTCCTCCTTCTTTCCCTGAGTACAACATTCATATTGTGTGGAACATCCATTTGCTTGGTTTGGCTCAGTAGTCCGAGAAGTATGACCCTCCCAGTATCTTGCCAGCCCCAGCCTGCTTGCTGAAGGTGCTGAACAGGGAGAAGGGAGAGAAGGGAGTGGAAAGAGAAAGCCTTGACTCTGTGAGAACACTCTTCAGCCATAGTCAAAACATGGTGTCTTATCAATAGTGTTTTAATCACAAAGTCCAAAGGCCATACAGACTTTTATGAAGATAGTTAAGTCCATTCCAGCCAGACTCTACAAAAGTTGTATCTTCCAAAAATCATCAAGGCAGGTTGTCACTTATACAGAAATTTTGCTTGGGGTTTTCGTTAGTTACCATTAATGGCTGTACTATAATTTTAAGAACTATATTTTGCTTAGAAACATTTAAGAAACAATTTTTAAAAAATCAGTATTTGAAGGGAAAAGTCTTTAAAATCAAACCTTCATTTTTTTTTTCTAGTAAAACAAACAAATTAAGATATTTATTTATTTACTTAGCATTAACAGTGGTCAATATGTTGTATCTAGAGATTTATGCACAAGAATAAAAAAACCTTTCTCTGATGCAGACAGTATATTCCTTGAAGCCACTGAACCACTCAAGTAAAATTACAACAATTAAAAAAATAAAGAAAATTCTCACTTTATGTTTAGGCTCATGATATGAGGTCAGTAGAGAGACATTATGTTGCAATAGCTTTAATACAGCCGGGATAAAGGAATAAGTAATCAGTGCAAGGTTGATCTCATTGAAATGGAATCATAGAATCATAGGATGGCCTGGGTTGAAATACTACTTCTAAGTATCAGTTTAACCTCA
This sequence comes from Bambusicola thoracicus, assembly GCA_002909625.1. Taxonomy (NCBI): domain Eukaryota; kingdom Metazoa; phylum Chordata; class Aves; order Galliformes; family Phasianidae; genus Bambusicola; species Bambusicola thoracicus. Next base: position 8,576 of record PPHD01024092.1, read on the forward strand.
AATTCATATGGACAGAAACATTCTTCCAGACTGCATGATTTTAAAGCCTATATTTATAGTTTAGTACATTTTTTTCTTGGTTCCATCATTATCTATATAACGCTTTATATACATGGGTACTATAATCAATCTGTGAATATTTCTTTTTAGAAAACTTCACCTAAACTGAAAAAAATACTTGTTGCCTTATAGAAGTCAGTCTAAAAACTGACCAAACAGAATTAAATTGCAGTACTACAGTGTCAGTCTGCTGTAGGAGATAAAATTCTGAATTGCTTTTATAGAAGGAGAATGCTATGCCACTTGATCTCCTGAGATCCCTCCCAACCCTTACAACTCTGTGAGGGACAGCAGTAGGACTATGCCTTAGTAACCACATGAAAAGATATTAAGACCACCAAAGAATTAGGGTTTTGCCCTTTTCTGATTATATTCCCAAACTTTCTCCTGCTTCAGTAGTACTGTTTAGAAAGTCATCAAATTTGGAGTAAGGTGGACTTCCAGTGCAGTAAGTCCTAGAGACTTGATTTCTTCACTGTATTTGCCTTTTTGATGATTCTGTATGCTTGAAAATCCACAGACAAAAGATGTAGAGATCCACCAGAAACATGTGCTACATAGAAAAAGTGATATTTCCAGTACCAGAATCCTAACTTTTTCATTCTTAATGGCTCATAAGAAATGATAGAGCACCAAATCTAAGTCACATAACATTTGACTAACAGAAAAAAAGTTACCTTTTGTATTAAGTTCATATTGGAAACAAAAAATTAAACTAAATTTGAATACACCTACAAAAAGCTAGTAAACGTCATGTGAATCAATTCTAATTCAGTCGAAGAAATAACTCATGAAAGATGTCGAGGTAAGAGAGATATTATACAGACTGTATGTGTAGAGAATCAATGGAGTAGTTTTCAACTTGTGTATGACATTAAAAATGAGTTCATGGTCAAACAATACATGCACACTCATTTTATCATTGGAAAGAGAGAGCAGGAACATCAAGCCTTGCACTAGCATAATAATATCTCCTTTTATTATGCTAGTTTTGAACTGAGTAAATATTAAGGGGAAAAAAGAAAAAAAAAACAAAAAAACAATGAAAACTTAATTTGCAACAGCATCCAAACTATGATCTTTAATCACAGAAGACAGGTTGATTATCCATCACAGTATGATTTAACAGAAGGTGGTATCAATCAAAAACATTAACTGAGATATAAATTGAGGTTTTCCTTTCTCCTGTTCCCAGATAGAGAGAAAAGACTCTCTCAGAATGTTAGGGACATTTCTTATTGTAAAAAATATATATTTCTTAAGCTTCTTTTTCACAACCTTCCTTCCCTAGCACCTGAAAGAGATGTTTTCAAGGAAGAATCATAGGACAGAGTATATAAGTCATTTTGATTCAATTTCCACATAGGACTAGATTTGCTGTTTTAGAAAGGTTGTTGGAGGTAGTCTCAGCTTCCTTTTCCTCACAACTTACATGGTGCATTTTTGTGGCTGTCAGTGCTGCCCCATTTCACTCTTTGGTCTTCTGTACTGATCCTCCACTGGAAAATCAATATTGTAGGGAACATTCCTGCATTTTTCTCTTACAACGGGGCAATAGCAAAACCTAAGAATGACAGTATTGAAGAATCATGTAACTGTCTATGTGATAAATAGGAAGAGTGCTATACACTCCCATAAGAGATGAACAAAGTATGCCTTTCAAAAATGTATGAAAATAATCTTTGCACTAGCCTGTATTAAATTGTTTGTAATCAGATAACAGCTAGAATAATAAACTTCTTTAAAACCCAAAGCAACAACAGAAACAACAACAAAAGAACACCCACACTTATGGTTTTCTACCGAGATGTGCATATATCAAAATATGAGTGTAAAATGTGGCACGTAATATTAACATCTTTATGCATGACAAGTCCACGTAAAACAAAATATTCTCAGTAGAATATAGCAAACACTTTTAAATGAATGAGTGGAATTTATGTACATGGCTCAGTTTCTAAAATAACCAAATGCTGTATGACTCATGGGGAACTTGTCACAGTAAAAATTATGCTGTCTGCCTTTTGCTAGGTATCACATGCACAAAAATATGGCAGGGAGAATATTATTTTGTTTTAAGAGGGTTCATAATGTTTCTAGTTTCTTTATTTCAAAATATTTCCATGCTCTGATTGTACTTTGTTATACAGATTCTGGAAAGTTGACTTTTTTGAGCATAAATGCAAGAAAATATTTGAAAACAATTTTATACTGGAAGAATTAGATGATAATTAGTTTTTCACTGTTTTTTTTTTTTTTTTCCTCTTGCACAATTATGGTGACACATCGAAGTATTGAATGAAAAGCATGAATTAACCATAATTCAAATTGCATGAGGTTATTTATTTATTTATGATGATCTGCAAATTACATTTATTATATTTAAAAAAAAAAAAAAACACACAAAGATATATGTTTATTAAATAAGCTGTTATATAAAAATATCTTACCCTTTTCTCCCATACAAAATGTTAAGGCAAAATAATAGCATTCCTGAAAAGAGTCCTCCAGCTAATCTTGATTCATTGTGTCACTTTATGTATGTCTAGTAGAACTGGGACTGTTTTATCTTTTCCTAAATGTCTTTTGAAGTTTATGGTCACTGAAAAATCCATGCAAATAAACTGGTAAAGTAAGTGATATATGCAGGTCTCATACAGATTATCAAAGCACTATAGTGGCTTAAATCCCTGTAGAAGCAACAGGAGATAGGATGAAAGAGTTTGTTAGCAAATGTCTGAGGTATTTTTTTCCTATTCAGATGAAGGAGTTCTTAAAAAAACAGAAAAGAATATTATAAGATCAATTTATATTAGCTCTAATACTTTATGTTAAGGGATGTTAAAAGCAAGGCTTGCCTTCTCTAGCTGCTCAGGCTCAGGACTGCTCCTGCAAGGACTGTCACAGGCAAGGTGCTGCCTTCTGCACAGGACTCACACAAAGCAAGCAACAGCAATCATCCTCTCCTCCTCTTTGGCTGGCAGAGACAGCAGGCTCCTGGCGCAGGTGCACACATGACATCTCCAGGGTTACTGGCACACACATTCATGAGTGCCCCAAGCATCAGCACAGCCCACCTAAGAGCTTTGGCTGGACGCCAATACACCTGACTTCAGACCCCACAGGCTCCAGAAGCTGGCACCACGGGCCACGAGTCCCCACACTATGGTGTAAATCCAGCAGATGACATTGCCCACTCACACCAGCCTCAGTAGCTGGCCCTTAGTCATTGCAGCTGTTGCAGACATGGGACAGAGGGTGAGATTTCACAGAGAAATAGTTAAGAAAAAATTGAATAAGAAGATAGAACATACTGTGCTGATCAAGCACAGAGTTCTAGGTACTGACCCGACTCTTTTATAACCCTTTCAGTGCATTCCTCCTTTTTCCTTTTCCCTGTATGTTCCCTCACCATAGTCTCACCAATCCCTTCCAACCTCCTGGTCTTGTCTCTAAGATATGCATTTTTACCATTTATTAGTGTTTCTGACCATGCTGAATTCCTGTTATGCCCTCCTTTATTGTTTTGTTCTGGTTTGTGTCTCTTGTGTCCTTGCTTATTTTTTGCTTCCTCTCCCCCACCCTGACCCCCTCCCCCCCCTCCCTTT
>PPHD01024093.1:0-12243 GCA_002909625.1 Bambusicola thoracicus
CAGCCTCCTAGGCTCTGTTAGGCAGAGCACAGTCAACAAGGTGAGGGAGTTGACACAGTCCTGCTGAGACTTACCTGGGGTGCTGTATCCAGTGTTGGGCTACCGAGTGTCAGAGAACAAAGGACATACCAGAAAATGTCCAACAAAAAGACATAAAGACATTCAAGCTATATGGAGAGGCAGAGAGCTGGGATTGGTCATCTTCGAGAAGTCTCAGGGGGGATTCTTATACATGTGTATAAATACCTGAGGGGAGGAAATAAAAATGGATCCAGATTCTTATCAGTGGTATCCAGTGACAGGACAAGAAGCAATGGACACAAACTGAAATACAGGAAATTCAATTTGAAGAGAAGAAATAACCTTCTATAGAGTATGATTGAACACTGGACCAACTTTCCTAGATGACTGGTGGAGTTTCTAGCTTTAAGAGATAATCAAAACATGTCTGAACATGGCCATGAGCAGCCAGCACTGTCTGAACCTACTTTGACTGCCAACCTCAGCAATTCTGAAATATTCAATAGGTAGGATCTAAATCTGAATTAATGCTTGAATGCTTATGCATTCATTCAGATTCTTATTCATAAAGTCAAAATATAGGTCAAACTGAATAGGAAACTTGGTCCTGTATCCCAGCTTCAAGGTGGGAACTGTGTTGCAGTGGGAAAAAGGATGAGAAGGAGGCTGAAACTACTCTCGTAGTTCTGTGATAAATGGAACAAGCAAAATAGGTCTTTGAAGAGCGCTTCAAACAGAAGCAAAGCCTTCCACTTGTTCCTGTTAACAGTGGGGAAATTAATGTGAGGGAGGAGAAGAAAGAATACAGTAAAAGGGGAATGTTTGAAAAGAAGCTTGGCAATTTTTCCTATAGAATTTATTTTTGTCCTTCATGAGTCCCTAGCTTTTGGATTACTTTAAAAGTCTGGGAATAACTGAAGCCAATTTGAATCCTTCAGAGAGCTTTTAGACAAAGTCTAACAATATTAATTAACACTAAGTTAAGATTTAGATTTTATAATTTGCTTTCTATTATGACTCTTCCTCAGTAAACCTTTAACCTGGCTACAAAACAGTAAAAGTTGAAACACAAAGACAATGTGATAGGATCAAAAATTTTGAAAGAGAAATACAGTGAAGGATTCTCAGATTATCCATTAATTACACTGTATAGGGACTGTTAGGTCACAGTCTGAACAAGTGATTGAGCACCTGGTAAAGGATTGTGGCCAGCCGTGGGAGCACAGGTGAAAGCAATTCACCTGTGTGACCAGAAGGTGTAAACCCGGGGTCCACCCCTCCCTTACTTCATGTAAGGCTGGCAGCCAAAAAGGAAGAATTTCTACCTGGAGATTGTCTCCTTTGGGAGTTTCCAGCAAGTGCTGATATTTGGAAAGGAGTAAGCTATTCCTTCTTTGTTATTATATGTGACCAATACCTTTATTAGGTGACGTGAAAGGTGCTCAAGGGCAATTATACCTGCTGCCTATCTTTATGCACATACAAAGTATTAAAGACTTTATAGAACAGTATCAAATAATCATAGAATTACAGAACCACAGAGTGGCTTACGTTGGAAGGCACCTGAAAGATCATCTAATTCCAGCACCCTGTCATGGGCGAGAGTGTCAACCACTAGATCAAGATGCCCTATCCAATTTGATCCTGAACAGTTCTAGGGATGGGATATCCTCAACTTCTCCAGGCAACCTGTTCAAGAGCTTTACTACTCTGTGAGAGAAGAATTTCTTCCCAACATCTAACCTAAATCTTTCCTCTTTCAGTTTAAAGTCAGTCCTTCTTGTTCTATCGCTATCAGATCGTGTAAAAAGTCAATAATAAGCTGCTTTAAAGAACTGGGAGGCCACAGTGAGGTCTCACCAGAGCCTTCTCTTCTCCATGCTGATAAAGCCCAACTCCCTAGATATTTTTTCACAAGAGGAGCTGCAGCCCTCTCATAATCTTTGGGGCTCTCCTCTGGACCTGCTCCAACATCTCCACATTTTTCTTGTGCTAGGGACCACAGGCCTGGATGCAGTACTTCAGATTGGGTCTCACAAGGTCTGAGTAGAGGGGAACAACAATTTCCCTTGCCCTGTTGGCCACTTCTCTTTTGATGCAGCCTAGGATGGAGCTAGTCTTCTCGGCTACAAATGCACACTGCTGGCTGACATCAAGCTTTTTTGCTCACTAGCCTTTCTCTTCAAGGCTGTTCTCAATGAGATCTTCCCTCAGGCTCTGTGGATATCATAGAATTATCAAATCTTTTGAGTTAGAAGGAATCCTTAAAGGCTATCTAGTACATCTCCCCTCTAATGAACGGGGAAGGACATCTACAGATAGATCAGGTTGCTCAGGGTGTGGCCTGTCCTCACCTTGAATGTCTCCAAGGACCGGGCTTCCATCACCACTCTGGGCAATCTGTTCCTGTGCCTCATTACATCAACAATAAAATATTTTCCTTATGTCCAATCTAAATCTCCCTTGTTTTACTTTGAAACCATTTCCCCTTGTCCTATCACAGTAGACTCTGATAAAGAGTCTGTCCCCTTCCATCTTACAGGCCCCTCTTTAGATACCGAAAGGCTACTATAACATCTCCCAGGAGCCTCCTCCAGGCTGAACAGCCCCAGCTTTCTTAGCCTGTTATTGTAGGAGAGGTCCCATCCCTTGAACATGCACCAACAGGTCTGTGTCTCTCCTGTACTGAGGATTCCACACCTGCACTCAGTACTCCAGGTGAGGTCTCACCAGCACAGAATAGAGGGACAGGATCACCTCCCTTGAACTGATGACCACTCTTTCTGGGCTGTGAGAACGTATTTCTGGCTAATATCCAACTTGCCATCCATCAGTGCCCTCAAGTCCTTTTCAGCAAGGCTGTACTTGATCCTTTCATCATCCAGCCTGTATTGATACTGGGGGTTGCCACAACCCAAATGCAAGCCCTTGCACTTGGGTTTGTTGAACTTCATGAAGTTCTCCCGGTTAAGTCTGTCTAGGTCCCTCTGAATTGTATGCCATCCCTCAAGCATGTCAACCATAGTGCACATCTTGGTGTCATCTGCAAACTTGCTGGGGATGAACTCGAGATCACTGGCAATGTGATTGATAAAGATGTTTAAGAGCATTGCTCCCATTACTGAACCACGAAGATACCATTTATCACCTATCTCCATGCAGACATTGAGCTACTGACCACCACTCTCTGGGTATGATCTCACAATCACCTCCTCATCCATCGAACAGTCCACTCATCAAATCCATATTTTTCCAGTTTGGAGAGAAGGATGTTCTGGAGGTCTGTGTCAAAGGCCTTACTGAATTCCAGATAGACAATATCAGTGGTACTTACCTTGTCCCTTGATGTGGTGACACCATCATAGAAGGCTACTAGGTTGGTCAGGGAGGACCTGTCCTTGGTGAAGCCATACTGATTATTCCACATCACCTCCTCCTTTCCATATGTCTTAGCTTTCCATGTATCTTGACTTAGCTTCCAGGAGGATCTGCTCCATGATGTTCCTCACTAAGGTGAAGATAACAGGTCAGTAGTTCCCTGGGAAATCTTTTCTATCTTTCTTAAAAATGAGTGGTATATTGCCTTTTTCCAGTCACCAGGGACTTCACTTGATGGCTATGACTTTTCTAGGATATCAAGAATTACCCTGCCTCAGGTGCAACATCTTGCACTTGGCCTAGTTGAACCACATTAGGTTTATGTGGATGTACTTTCCAAGCCAGTTTAGGACCCTCTGGATGGCATTTCTTCCTTTTATGGTGTCAACTGCACCACTCATCTTGGTGACATCAGCAGACTTGCTGGAGGGGCACTCAATTCTACTCTGTCACTGATAGATACATTGAAGTACACTGGTCCCTAGACACATTCTTTCGGCCATCTGTTGCTTGACCAACCCAGGCACAGACATAAGGCTCACTGTCCTGTGGGTTCCCTTGGTGGTCATCCTTTCTCCCTTTCTTAAAAATTAGAGTATGTTTCCTTTCTTTCAGTCACAGGGGACTTTACCTGACAGCCATGACTTTTCAAATATGATGTTTTGTTTCTTGGTAACCACATCAGCCAGCTCCTTCAGGATCCTGGGATGCAAATCGTCTAGTCCCATAGACCTCTATACATTCAGCCTCCTGAGGCGGTCTTGGACTTGATCTGCTCTTACAACGGGAGAGATTTTGTTCCCTTGACTCCTGCCTAGACAGTTCAGGGACATGAGAGGCATGAGAAGCCTGACTGCCAACGAAGACTGAAACAAAGAACTTGTTGAAGGCAGTTCTCACTCCTCATTTATCAGAGAGGCTATGCTCTCACTCTCTCTTTTTTTTTTTTTTTTTTTTTTTTTTAAGTGGTTATACAATCAGTAAGTTCTTGCCTTTACGTGGCATACATTAAATAATCACACAGTAACCAAAGGCCTACATCCAAACTTTATAGAATCATTATACACATTACAGAGGACTGAGACCACCTTACAGCCCATGAAAGAATTTTTTTTCTAAAATTAGAATGAGTTTATTTTGCCTGAGAGCCTTGACCAGTACAAGTTTCTCTTTCCCTGGTGCATGTTCAAGACAAATTTGTGAAGATCTTACTGCTATTTTTTCTCCTCCTCACTCTTATCCAGTTCATTACTCAATGTTTGTGAGGAAATATAGATAATCATCACATTTTTTTTCTGCTCTTCCATACCACTGGAATTATAATGAGGGTGTGATGGATAGAGGCAGAGAGAATATTTTCTGCCCAGTTGATCTATATGCTAAATTGAGTTCATATACTCATGATTTTTGTCCTCATTAAACCATATCTTTTCTTATTAGTATCATACTTATATTGAAGACTAGTGAAAGAATAACACGTAGATTTGTGAAACAATTTTTTTTCTATTCTTGTTGTTCTTCCATAATTTGTATATATATTAATGTTATGTGTTGTTTCTTTACCAGCAGTTTTTTTTGTTTGTTTTTGTTTTTTGTTTGTTTGTTTGTTTTGTTTTTATTTCTCTGGAACTATATACATGCTGGAGGATTTTTGATTGCTAGATATTATGAATGGAAACCAGATTTCCATAAATTTAATTCCATTGAGATCTGGTAGTTTGTTAATGAGTTAAAAAGAAAAATTTTAATTCATAGCAGGTATTTTATTCAGTAAATTGCAAACATTTCTTGTTCTCTTTAATCTCAAAATATGGTGCATCTTCAGACTGATTTAGTTCAGTAGGTAAATAGCAGGGAATCTGCTTGCCCTATGTATTTTTCAGTGGTTTTCCAATGTGCAGCAATATCAAAATCCCCTGGGAGATATTTAACATATCTCTGTCTAATAAAATTTATAAGCAAAAGCTTTGTAAGTCATCCATGACATTTAAGTTGCATTATTAAAGAATAAAGAATTGCATATGTTCAAACAGCAGGGAGCTTTGTCAAACAACACAATAAAAAAAGACAGCAAACTGTACAAAGTTTATATGCTTTGCATGCATGTTTCTTTACCATATTTCAGACTCCTGGAGGTATTATGTGTCTTATTCTGGAATATAGTGGGAATGAAAATACACAAAATTTCACTAACAGTTTAATGAACTTCTTAAAAGATGGCTTCAGGGACCTTTTAGTATTACTGCTACAGTGAATATAGAAAGCTATGATAACAGATTCAGAATACAGTAAATGGGGGAAAAAAATCAAAACCCTATGTAGCTTCTTTGGCAACAGTTTCTTCTGTCTTGTAATTTGTTATGTTCAATTCTCTTTCAAAAGAAAAGTGAAGCTGACTTTTTTTTATCCTATAATGAATTCCTTAATTATTATCAAAGCACTGACTTACTGCCATTTACAAGAGCTGCAGTGGCTGATAATCATCATAAATAAGAAATTCTAATCTAAGTAGGTTAACTGCACACATTGAAATGCATGGCCATTGCTACTTCCTGAATTCCACCTGGAGACCCGAGTGGCTGCTAATAATGCTACAGTGATATCTGCCAGATTCTTGAGGTCAGATGCTCTACACCTGAAGAAATTACTCCCTAAATTGCCTATAGATTTGTTTTCATTACCGTCAGATTCACCAGCCTGTAAGAAAAAAAAAATGTAAATTTTTTGAATTCTACGCATTACCAGACAGAAATAAAATAAAATAAAATAAAAAATAGAACAGTAAAAAGGAAAAGAAAAATACAAAGATTCTGAAGGCTGATTCTCTTTTGTACTCAAGCACAAAAGCAATATGATTACAAAATTAACTTAAAACAATACAAAAAGTTTTCTTAATCTTGTACAGGTGCAAACCATTATTTAACATATACAGCTGGTGAATAGTTCTCAGTCTTTTCTGAATTCAGTTTTGTCATCTTTGCGCAAACAAAAAGAGCAGGTATAATTAATGGTTGTGACTAATGCATAATCATATATATATATATATGAATTCTGACTGCTTCTGAAATAACCAATTAGCAGCCCATGTTTTTCTAAGACAAAATCTGTTTGAATTTTATTTAATATGGTCTAGTTGTTTTTTTGCCAATTTACAGGAAGAAAAGTGTAGTGGTGAGATGCAAATATCTGTCTGAATGCTCTCTGGTGCATTGCTTTAGTGAAATGATTTGGTGGTGTGTCTAACACTTCCAGCTGAGGTGTGACATGCTGTAATATTTAAACTGCTAACAGTCAATAAATATCCTCTATCTTTTTGTCATGTGGAGATATGGTTTCCATTTTGTCCCTAAAATATGATGTAAACTATGAATACAGCTTTCAAAAGTGGTTGATTTGCTGTTGACTGTTTTATCATCAGTCTGCGTATCTGTAAAAATAATGTTCATAGACTTCATTTCTTGGCTATCAAAAGTACATTCACAGGATTTCTGACTAAAGTTTTTTGCTCCTCCTATTCTAAATCATACTTCCTTTACTTTGTGTCACCATAACAACCCCAGAGATAAAGGCAGGTTCAATGACAGTAATCAATCCTCAAAAATGATCCTCAAGTTGTTCGGTTTAAGAATCTTGTGAAGGTGCATGGCATCAATAAGGCAAGAAAAAATAAATTCGAAGAGAATAAATCACACTAACCTGAGCTTCTTGGAACTTTTCTGTGAACACCATATAGTAATGGTAAGTTTACACTTTATTTTATAAATCAATTTTGCAACTAGTTCTTTGACTCTTTAATTTAGAAAATATCCTCAGGGCCACACAGAAGATTCCAGTCTCAGAACCTCTAATTTCCATAGCAAACTCCAATGCAAATAATTCATTGAAGCATGATTTTGTAGTCTTATCAACTCCAAATCCTTCTTTCACACCTTGACCATCTATAAGTCTTCAGATTCTGGAAAAGGAAATTTTTCCTGCTTTGGATGTAGTTACTCATTTACCATGTTTGGCTTTACGTTCTCTTTAAATTTTGATTATGTCTTTCACCAGTGTAAACTATTTTGCCATTCCTTTATAACTGACATCCAAATATCCTGGCATACAATGGTTATTTTATTTCTGTATATTCTCAATAAACAAGACACATGAGTCCTTATCAGTGCAAATTCAGGAGCTGTCTGTTCACACTAGATGTGATTACTAAGAGCTCCAGTTTCTCACTAGATAGCTTTTGCCTAAATATTGTTTCTCTTTTATACAATGCTGGAGAGCTACATGATTTTTATTATAGGCATAGACTTGGGGACAGAATGACAAGATAAATTCCTCACTTCTTCTGAACCAATGAATCCATCTGCTTCAGACTGAGTCAACTGTAACTCTTCATCCTTTTACTAAGCGTTACTATGGGAGTCCAATGAATGGACATTAAATTTTTGAATGACAGTTATATGAGTAGCAGTTATTACACTTTCTGCTAATTTGTGTTTGTTATGCAGTGGCCTGTGGTCTTTGAATAGTTTAGTCATTAAAGAAATGGGGGGAAAAGAGAAGAATAAGACAATGGAGCCTTGACGTTGTTCAACAGTATCACTATTTTACTCAGATTGGCAAGCTACATTGCACTGACGTAGGTATAATGTTTATCAGTGATGCCTGAATAGACACGTGCCAACTTTGTCTTCAGAGTTGCCAAAGGTTTTTGTTTGTTTGTTTTTTTGTTTGTTTCATTTTTAACATTCATCCTGAATAATTAATTCATTTTTCAATGAAAAAAAAATGAAAGAAAAAGAAAACAACCAACAGCAGGTTGAGAGGTTGATTTCATAGTACTGGCTAAGAAGTACAAAAAATTGGGAAATTCCATGGGCACAAGCTATTGCTACTGTCTTTTGCCTGCCTGGAGCCTGGGTGAGAGATGTTGCTAGGAACATCACTCACCTGGATAAGCCCTCCAATTATTATCCATTACTAGTTCTCCACACTGGAAATGAAGAGGTAGGCAAAAGAAGTTCTTGGGTGATCAAAAGGGGCTTCAGGGCTCTGGTAAGACTTCTGAAGAGATCAGGAGTGCAAGTTGTGTTCTCCTCTGTCCTCTCAGTTGATGATTGGGATCCCCACAAAAGGAGGGTGGACATGCTGAATGAATGGCTTTACAAATGGTGTTGCACTCAGGGCTTTGGGTACTATGGTTTGGGATGCAGTCTTGAGAAAGGGGGAATGTTGACAGTGGATGGGAGCCAGATGACTAGAAGGGCCACAAATATTCTTGGGAACAAGCTGACTGAGCTGGTTAGCAGGGCTTTTAACTAGATATGATGGGGTAAGGGGCTGTACTGGGTGACAGAGAAGCACGTAGGAACGCTGTCACCTTGGGAGGCAGTAAGGCAAAACCCCAGACTTGTCCTGGAGGTATTTGGGAGGGTTCCTCCAAGAAGGCAACAAGGCCAATAGCTAAGCTGAAGTTCCTCTATACCAATATGCACAGCATGGGAAATAAACAGGAGGAGCTAGAAACCATGTGCAATTGGGAAAGTATGACCTAATTGCTATCATGGAAACATGGTGGGATGAATCCCATGACTGGAATACCCTGATTGGGGACTACAGGTTTTCAGAAGGGATAGACAGGGTAGGAGGGGTGGCAGAGTTGCGCTCTATGCTAGGAAGTTGATAGATTGCGAAGAGCTGTGTCTGGGGAACAATCATGATCAGGTCGAGAGCTTGTGGGTAAAAATCAAGGATTGGTCCAGCAAAGGGCATCTAGTGGTTGGGGTCTGCTACAGGCCACCTAATCAGGGGGAGCCTGTTGACCAAAGCCTTCTTGCTTCAGCTGCAGGAGGTGTCATGCTCACAGGTTCTTGTCCTGATGGGGAATTTCAACCACTTGGATATCTGCTGGGATAGTGGCATGGTGGGTGGCAGACAATCCAAGAGATTCCTGGAGTCTGTTGAGGACAATTTCCTGGTCCATGTAATAGATGGACCAACGCGAGGTGAAGCCTTACTGGACCCGATGCTCACTAATGCAGAGGAGAGTGTTAGAGAGGTGAAGATTGGAAGCAGCCTGGGCTGTAGTGACCATGCCTTGGTGGAGTTAATGACTGATCTTGAAGAATGTGGGCCTGACAAAAAGCAGAGCTAGGATCCTGTACTTTAGGAGAGCAAAATTCTGGCTGCTTAAGGAACTGCTGAATGGGATCCCCTGGGAAACTGTCCTTAAGGGCATGGGTACAGAACAGAGCTGACAGCTCTTTAAGGACACCCTTCTGAGAATGCAGTGACTCTCCATCCCCAGCAGAAGAAGTCAAGCAGGAAAGGCAAGTGACCGTCGTGGCTGTGCAAGGACCTGCAGCTTAAACTGAGGGAAAATAGGGAAATGTACAGCAAGTGGATGCAGGGTTGTATAGCCTGTGAGGAATACAGGGCTGTTGTACATGTTAGGATAGGATAGGATTAGGAAAGCCAAGGCGCAGATGGAGCCTCACCTCTGTGCCTGGGAAGACCACGAAGCAGATTCTCCTAGAAGCTACGTTAAGGCACATACAAGATAAAGAGGTGATTTGAGACAGCCAGCATGCTTTCACTGAGGGCAGATCATGCCTGACCAATCTGGTGGCCTTCTGTGATGGAATGACAGCTTTGATGGATTGGGGAAGGGTGATAGATGTCATCTACCTCGACTTCTGCAAAGCCTTTGACATGGTCCCTCGGCACATCCTTCTCTCTAAATTGGAGAGGTGTGGATTTGAAGGATGGATTAGGAATTGGCTGGCTGGACACAGCCAAAGGGTTGTGATTAGCACTTCTGTGTCAGAGTGAAGGCTGGTCTCAAGCGGTGTCGGTCTTGGGACTTGTGCTCTTCAGCGTTTTTATCAATGGCATAGACAGTGGCATTGAATGCACCCTCAGCAAGTTTGCAGTTGACACCAAGCTGAGCAGTGTAGTCAATACACTGGAAGGAAGGGAAGCCATCCAGAGGGACATGGACAGGCTGGATAATTATGTTTCTGTGTTTACGATAGTGAAGTTGGTATATACATATCTCCATCTCTATATCTGTTTGTGTATGCTGAGGCAAATTTAAAGGAGTGAATATTTAAGTAAATTATAGAATTAATGTAATTTTTTTTTCTGTATTATGTTGTTAGTTTCACACCTTTGAATCTTATAGAATAAAATGGAGAGATCTGTGTAAACAGGAGTAACTTATTCTGTGGGAAGTGATAGATGAAGATTGGATTAAATTCCTGTGATTCTTACCTGGTACTGAGTAGAACCAATGGAACTGCTTCTTAGAGTTTTCATAGAAATAGCTACAATTTGCAGGGTCAATTCCTTGAGAGATAATTCTCTTGGCAAGGCTTTCAATACTATTAATACAGCTGATACTTTTGCCAACTGCTAAATTAAGTATTGCACATACTCCTGGATTTGCTCAGTATCATTACTGTGGTGCCTCTGTTCTGCAATTATTCTTTGAATTGTAGAGTTAATGAAGCAGTTCTTTCCTGATGGGAATAAAAATACACACAGAAAGATAAAAAAAAAAAAAATGTAAGCAAATCAACAGCAGAAGTATTTGTCTCTAATGTTTCAGTTGCTTACAGTTTTGATGCTGATATTTCAACAATCCACACATCACAAAAAGTTGTCTTTTTTACTTCAATGAAGCCCAATGAAAACGTCCTACTCTCCACTTTCCTCAACATCAGTAAAATTAAAATTGAAGACTATGAATAGCAAAGTTTACAAAAATGTTGTAATTCCTTTTTTATAACATAACTGACAGTAAGACAAAGAAAACTAACAGAACAGCATCTGATCAGACCTGCCAGCAGCATTCCAAGGTGTTTGGGCTTCTAGCCAGTAGTCCCTTAGCTATAAACCATGAATTAACAAAACAGCTAAAATTTCACACCACTCAATAGCTGTTTTATTGACGACTATAAATTACCAGTGCAGATCCCCTGTTATGTCCATTGGTCCAAAAGATGTTATTTCACCCCCTCAAACCATACTTTCTTATTTCCTTTTATTTATTTATTTATTTGTTTGTTTATTTTTCTTTTAAATTTTCAGGTACAGACAGGTAAATGATTCTTTAGTCTGCAAGTGTGAAAGGCACTGAGAAGTTCTAATTAATTTGACAAGAAAGGAAAAGATTAATATTTTAAAATATCAGTACTAGTTAAAACAAAATTCAACAGATGTTTCACTAAAATAAAAGAACTTAGCACCTCTAAATCTTAGATTTGGCTTCAGTTTATGGATGGAACATATAGGTGCATGACCATGCTCAGCATAAAAGCAGTGTTACAGGACTATGAGAGCTTCTAGTTCATGTTGTCTTACAGTCTAGAGTACATTCCTTAGGCATTGAGATGTTCAGAGTGTGTGCTTATTTTTATTTTTTTTTTCAGAATATTTAATTTACTAGAGATGAAAATTTTACAAGTTCCAAGCCCAAAACGGTAAATAGTAAATGTTGTCCACCTTCATGGTCCTAAATTTAGGTAAGTTGTGAGAAACAGATTTGAGATTCTTGTTTTGTGCTTGTTTGGAGAAAAAATTTATCAGGAAGACAAGACTACCGACTGCTCATGGATAGGATATTTACAGTGTTATAATCTGAATTAAATTTCTTACTTTGCTACAGTTTTGGCATGACTTTGAGAAAATTACTTAGGTCTACATCAACAAATGAGCTCTAGGCATGTTGTTGCAATCTATATCCTACAAGAATCTTGAAGTGGTGGACAACTGTTCCCAATATACTGCACAGAGAGAGACAGACGCTTAAAAATCTGACAGCAGTTTGCCCAGGTGGCCAAGAAGGCCAAG
>PPHD01024094.1:0-11003 GCA_002909625.1 Bambusicola thoracicus
GCAAGGCTGAGGAAGCAACAGACTGAAATGCTACAATGAAATATTCCATGTGTTCTCTGATGCGAGTTTGGGAGCTAGCTCAGTTGTGAGGCTGAGGATTAAGTTTCTGGTTTCAGTGAAGGGTAATTGTGAGACTGGAGCTAGCTCCTCACAGCCAGCTCCCATTTATAACTCCTGAACACCTTGGGTAGCTCTGCCCGCCAATCTCAGGAGTGTAACACACTGCAGCTTTATAAACTGGGGCCTTACAAATGGGGGAAAATGAGGGGGAGCATTCATCTGTCATCAAAGATATCTGCCATTGAACAGGTAGGGGTGTGGGTTGGGTCAGGCAGGTGGGACTAAGCAGAAGATAATGGGCTGAAGTATATTCGGGCAAAAGCACGTTTCAACAGACATCAATTAAAAACAGTGCTTGGTAAGTTCTGAATTGCCCTAACACTCAGTCCCAGGTGCAGAGTTAGTGCATGACAAAGTCAGGTGTCTTCCAGTGTGTTTTGTGTACCCAGCTCCATCACTTCTCAGAATCACAGTGCACACATTTTTCCCCTGACATCTCCAGTGAAGTCCCCATGTCCAGTATTGGCTGTATTGGTCGTGGATTTACTTTCTGCATGCGTTTAGATTGTTGGATTAGTATTATCAAGATACTGCATCTCCAGTTCCTACAAGTACAAACCCTTATATTTTAGAGGGTTTCTTTTCATGCATGTAATTGGCAAGATAGCACCCTGTTTCAGGTCTCTCTTCTAACCTCTGAACGCTGCTGTGTGTCATCTCTTAACGTGGTCTGCGTTTTGTGCCACAGGTTTCAGAATGAATGAACTAAACGTTGCCAGGCTCTGCTTTTGAAGCTCACATGCACACACCCTCTGTAGTGCCAGGTGCTAGCAGTGCAGGTCCCTGCTCACCCCTCCCAGAGAATGGCTGGTACTGCCGTTTGCCCCCAATGGGGAATCATAGAACAGCTTAGGTTGGAGGGGACCTTAAATATATATAAATATATAAATGCATAACAACAGGTTAATTACCTTGAGCTCTTCTTATTCATAGGAAAGTACTGAAGTACCAATTATTCCAAAGCAGCAATTACATCCGCAATTAAACCCCATTAACCTTCATGAAAATAATGGTTCTGTTTTAAAACCCGGTTTTTAATAGCAGTTATTTTGGCTTGTGGGATGGGAGGAAGTACTGAAACAAAGATATGTCTGTGGGCTACATTGAAATGACTGCTTAGGACTCCTCCAGTGCAGCACCCTGGAAGGTGATTCACTTTCATGTGTTTAAACCTTTGAACGTGAACGGTCGGAGAGGAGAACGTAGAGATGGTGCTTTAGCTGCTAGACAGTAACTCTCATTAACTGTAGATGGAGCCTTGGGCTCAGCACATAGAGACTTAAGGAAGAAATCATTTCTTCAATTTTTCCTCTGCAGTGGTGGTGACCGTGGTGGCTTCAAAAATTATGGTGGTAAGTGCCGAGTATCCAAAAATGTTTCAGTGGAAATCCTTTATAAGTCTAAAAGCCACCAATCTCTTGTTACTGTCTCGTAGAAGCATTGTAGCCTTCTGGCGAGGCTGGTGTGTTGGTCAGTTTTAATAGCCAACCATTGAGCAGTAAGCTAGATTTCTGCTTTGTCAAATTGCATGAAAGAATTTGTGGAGACAGTGATGTTCACTAGATCTTTTTTTTTAAATATTTTTATTTTTATTATTGTTTTTGTTTGTTACAAATACTTCTTAGAAAGGTACCAGAGGGGGAAAAAACCAACAGCTCAGTAAAGTGCTTGGTGATCTGACAACCAGCATTTGCAAGCTAACACCAGCATAGCATCAGTGTGGCAGCTGCCACACACTGCAAGTTAAAGAGCACAGTAACGTCCTACAGACACCTTCTGTTGAACGTTTTAGTCTAAATGCCTCTAAATCTCTGGTTAATGCTGTAGATCTTAGATGCATTGCATACATGCTTTAAATATTTCCTTGTCTCTTAAAAAAAAAAAGAAAAGTTGCTTGAAAATGTTTTGCTAAAAATAGTCTTCCTCTTTTTTTATTTTTCTTTCTGCTTTTTTCAACCCTCTTTCATAGGTCAAAGAGATTATGGACAGAGATCAGATGCTGGTAAGGAAACGAGCAGTGGGTGGGAGCTCGTAGGTCATTGCTTTTTAAACGTATGTCTGCAAACATGGATGTGGCTGCAGTTCCCATGGCTCCAAAGTGACTTAGCTGAAGCTTGCCTTCGTGGAGAGAAATATCTTCTCCTTTGGTGCATGTGAATTTGTGGGTGGATTTGGGTTGCATCAAATAGGAATATGCAGCTGAACCATGGATCAGGCTGAGCCAAGCGACTGCTCTTGCTGCTGTAAATTTGTATTATTTCAAACATGCATTTCTTGGGAGGGTGTGATGTCCTGGCTGCGTGGCAAACAGCTGTGCATGCACATGGCATTAACCTCAGTATCATGCTCTCATCTTTTGTCTCACACAAGTTATCTCTGGGCTATAAGTGTCTGCTACTGGGAAGAGTGGACTCCAGCTTAAAATATTCCTGTGCTAACACAAAGGTGTATGGTGACCGTAGCTTGTTTTTAATAGATTCAGAGTCTGACAACTCTGACAACAACACCATCTTTGTGCAAGGACTTGGAGAGGATGTTTCAACAGATCAAGTGGCAGACTACTTCAAACAAATAGGCATTATAAAGGTATGTGAAGTGAGAAATCTCTAGTAAGGAGGATGAGAAGATGTGGAGTTGGTGTACTGGAGGTGTAGTGGATACTGTCTGAGGCGGGTGCTTGCTGTGGCTTCCCAGAAGTTAGAGATAATATTTCTATCTGGGTGATGACAGCTTATTTGAAATAAGCCAGCTTGCTGGTGACATTCAGGTTGCTTTGTGTCTCTTTCAGTTTTTTGGTCTTTATAACCCTTGTCATTAACTCCATATCTGTTTTACCATCTTGATATTTCGGCAAGTATGCTTCCGTGTTCCTATGGCTGTTATTTCTGCTTCTGCAGTTCTAAATTAGGGCTTCCTGCTCTTGACATCAATGTTTGTAAACGCCAGGCCCCTCATCACTTCATGGAGAGCAGCCATTAAGTATCTTTCCATCAAAAGCATCTTTCTGCAAGCTAGCTCCAAGAGCTGTCAGCTTTTTACTGATGTTTACCTGTTACAGCTTACGCTCTGAGCTGACTCTACCAGTATTTCTTCTTTGCTAAGAACACAACCTTTCTTTCCAGACCAACAAAAAGACTGGCAAGCCTATGATAAATCTGTACACAGATAAGGATACTGGCAAACCAAAGGGAGAAGCAACGGTATCTTTTGATGACCCCCCTTCTGCCAAAGCAGCCATTGACTGGTTTGATGGTGCGTGAGATTAATTACCTCTTCTTTTGTTATTAGTGTCGTGGGTGGCACTTTCAGGTTTTGGCAAGGGTTATGGCAGTGTTGTGCCAGCTGCTTTGCATGTCCGTTGTGGAGAATTATAGTACATATTGGTTTTAAATTATGGGCTAAAAAAAGAGCAGATCCCAGCAATACATTGATTTAAAGTGCAGTTTTAGGACTTGAATTATATAGTATGTAGAAGTCTGTCATGGCACACAGTGTTGCTGATAAAATAAGATCTTATTTTTGTTTAGGAGGATAAAGCAAATATAACTATATGGGGTGCCCATACAGCCCTGCTTGCTCTCTGGTAAACCTTGCATCTATGAAGAACAGAGACCTTATATTTAAAAAGTCGTGTCTTACCTTACTTGGGAGTGTTTCAGTTTTGCACTGGCTCTTGCACTGTACAAAAGCCTTATCTTTTGGTTCATGTGAAAATGATTAAGTAGAGTTTGTCATCTCACGTTTTGAACAGTGCATTCTAAGCTGAGGCATTCACTCCGTGCTGCCTGCATCTTAAAGGCTTTTTAGTCAGTCTGCATCTGCACATCGCTTCTGTTCTCTTGAACTTGCTGCTGTGCTGTTGAAAGCTCCATTAATTTTTCTCTCTGTTTTAACACAGGAAAAGAATTCAATGGCAATGTCATCAAAGTTTCTTTTGCAACTAGAAGACCTGAATTCATGAGAGGAGGTGGAGGTGGTGGACGTCGAGGTGGGACTAAAGTCTGTAAAGTCCTTCATTTTGTGTAGTGAAAGTGCTTTTTAACTGCCAATAGTTTATAAAGAGGGTTGACTTTGTAGCAGTGATTTCTCAAAGTGTTTGAGCCTTTGGGATTCTGGCAGTAAGTAAGAAGTATTGAACCAACTGGAGTAAAACTGAGACCTGCAAGCCTTTATGCACTGCATAGAACTTGTGCTTTCCTTTTCAACTGGAAAGTCTCCAGATCGTGTCTCACTGTCACTTACAAAGAAGTGATGATGACTTTGAGGATCTACAGGTTCCACGCAGATGTGAATTAGCAGTGAGTGCTGGCTTTTAACTGCAAAGCCTTCAGATACTCTGATGTTTCCAGATAGCATTAAGCAAGAGAAGTTACTCATCTGCTGCTGACTTAGAGAAGCAGTTGGATGCCCGACTCCTTTAATTGCATAGGTTTCCCTGATTCTCTGCATAATACAGTTTTATCAACAGCCATTCGACCAGAAGCATGTTTTGTTTGGTGGCTGTCAACAAATTTGCATTCTTAAACTTTGAGGCTGTCTCAGTTGGGATAGAAGTTTCTGGTCTTTTTGATGCAGCACGAGCTGTGCTGTCCCTGTGGTTGTGTCAGATGCATCCTGGCATTAATCCACGCAGGGTTTGCTTTGTTCTGTGACTGAGTCGGGCCATATGTGGGTGATACAATTATACACTGTTAGATTTTTATGGAAATTTATTAATCCACGTGGTGGTTTATATAGTTACCATTGGCCATTCAAGCTGATCAAGTTTCCTTTTATTGCTGAAAAAGAATTTATAATAAATATGTGCTGGAGCAAATTCTTCTGGCCACCACATGCTACTCCTGCTGTTTTTTTCCCCATCTCCTAAGTTCTAAATCTGTCCATGTAAGCACGTGTATTTCAGCTCTGCACATACATTAACCTCTGCTGAGGTTTCTGTTGCCATTTTGCCCAAACCCTCCAGTTGTGTATCTAGGAGCAAATGCAGCACCAGAAAAGTAATTCTTGAAGGCTCATTGTTACAGGGGTACAGCTGTTTGCCTGCCTGCTCTTCCTTCACAGTTTCTACTGTGGCTTTCCTATTGATGAATGTCAGTACAGAGATTGCCTACCTACTTTTTCTTCCACATGGAAGGCCACATGATTTTTGAAGCCAGTGTCAGTCCTTAATAAATGCTTCTCATGTATGAGTCTTAGGTACTTCTCCTCCTTTATTCTGATTATAATTTCGTCTACAGGTTCACGAGGTGGATATGGAAGAGGTGGGGGCTTCCAGGGTAGAAGTGGGGAACCCAAAAATGGTGATTGGGTTTGTCCTAACCCGTAAGTGTCATTTTAATTGGGCAGTGGTGTTTCACGTGCACCTTCTTGAGTTTCTAAGCAGCTAAGTCTGGGAAATCCTTGTCCTCTCTAGGTCCTGTGGTAACATGAACTTCGCTCGCAGGAACTCCTGCAACCAATGTGGTGAGCCCAGACCAGAGGATTCACGTCTGTCGGGAGGAGGTGTGTAAAAAGATCCCTGAAAGCCGCTGCATCTCCTCTGAAGCGGTAAAGCTGTTAATGACATCCTCAGCTTTCTGAATAACCCGACGGATGTGTTGATGTGCATTTTCCTCCAGATTTCCGTGGGAGAGGTGGCTATGGAGGAGAAAGGGGGTATCGAGGACGTGGTGGCAGAGGTGGCGATCGAGGAGGAGGCTATGGGGGTAAAATGGGAGGAAGGTAAGCAATCTCTTTACCCCTGCTTAGTTGTGTAATATCAGCTAGAGATAAGAGCTTCAGAAGTGAATAAGTCAGTTTGCCTACTGGGTGTGTTTGGTGAGCACTGTTGGATAAAGGTATCTATAAGCAGAAGACGACACAGAAGTAGCCGTAGTGATGTTTGACTGAGAGGAGTATTGTTACGTGCTTCAGAGATCCCTTGTGACTTCTTCTTTCCCTTCCAGGAACGACTTCAGAAATGATCAACGCAACAGACCATACTGAAGACCACTGTGAATGTTTTGTTTGTCTCCTTGACCCGTTGGATAGTGAAATTGCCAGAGTTTTGCCTGCCGCTTCACCCATGGCCTCTTCAGATAGTTGACCCGAGTGGAACTAGGTTTTTATTTTGGTGGGAGGGATGGGGCAGTTTGGGAGGATTTTTTTTATGCGAGACATGGAAATTTAATCCTGATTTCAACTTTCTCCTCTTTTCTCCCCTTCCATACCTCTTCAACAGGCCCTAAGAAGGAAAAGGATAAACTGTAAAATATTGCCAAAATACGAAGTGTTTTGTAATACGACAATAAATGCTGATTGTTTTATTTGTGAAATCGTTTCCCACTTCCTTCACTTGTATGTCCTCACACACTCCCTGTCTTCCAGTCACCTAAGTAGGATCTTGTTTTTAATGAAGTGTCATTAATGAGGTGCTGCTTTCACTTGGAAACCCGCAGTGAAGTCAGCGGCACGCTCGTTTGCTTTGCACCCCCTCCATCCCAGATGTACAGACCTGTCCCCTGCTCCGTTCTCATTTTGCTCTGAGACTGAAGTCCTGCACTGCTTGAGCTGCCGTGTGTGCTTTGGTGTGCCCTGCAGCCTTCCCGAGGAGCAGGCAGATGGCAGTGTGCTCTCGTGCCTCCAGGAGCTCATCACATCCAAGCGACAGCTCCGAAGACAAGGTAGAATGGCTTCAGAAAGCAAGCAAAAGGTAACCTGCTGTGTACCACTCTACATTTTAATTGCTGCTTTTGAAACGTGGATGATAGCAAACAAGTGTGGTGCGCAGCAGTTTCATCTTTGAGAAAGGATGTGGACGACGTCCAGGTAGGCGCATTGTAAGTGTTTGGAATTCAGCATTAGAGCCAAGGTTTGAAGAGAGGATTCTCACTCCTTGCGCTGGGTCACTCTGCACGTTTTTAGGGTCTGTATCTATAATCCAGCTGTGCAGTTTCGGCGGCCTCCCAGCCGTCTTGTTCAGAGCTTGCTAAGAAATGAACAAAAATAGGTTTGTTGATGTCTGTGACCCAGCTTCCTAGCTTGGGGTACAGTGCATAAATGTAACCATCCCGCAGCAGGCCTGGCATGGGCCCACATTCCCCTGGGGGCAAGTGATGGTGGTTGGAAAGCTGCCACTTCTAACACTGGGGGCAGCAGTTCTCAACAGCTCTAGCTCTATTGAAGACTTTCTAAAGCTCCAAACTTGCTTTTTCCCCCAGGCTAAAAGCACAGTCATTACCAGCTGGATTACTCAGCAGAGCAGCATTCAAGTAAGAAACTGCTGGAGCTGTCACCACCTTCCCGGCCTGGCAGTGATGCTGAATGTTTGCTTTGTTTGTGATCCGGTCTATGCTGGGGCAAGACAACCTGTGTTCTTACATGCTTTTTAAGACCGTGAAAACATCTTTGTCAGCAGCTGTTTTGTCTTAAGAGTCAGACAGGGAAGGGGCGGTGCTGGTTTGCTGGCACTTGCGGTTTTCAGTTGGTGTAGAGAGTTAAATTAATGTGGGGGCCCTGGGAAGATACGGTCTGTAAAAGATATAAACCCAGCTGATGGTTTAACCGTGTCATTGCCACCAGCTGCTCGCTAAGTCCTGCAGCACTGCAGATTATCTCAGCATCTACATAAAGTTCAGCAGGGTAAGTGTAAGGTAAACGAGCTCCCTTTTGCTTTTCGGCATGCCAGCAGCCACACTGAAAACCAAGGGCACATCTCACAAATCCTACAGTGAATTTCTCCCCATAAGGTGCTGTGAGAAACCCGAGGGGTGATGATTCCCATCCAGGGAGCAGTCAGGCTGGGAGCAGCTCCGTGCTGCCTCCATCTCTGTCTATGGTCTGGCCTGCAGTATATTTTTTCTATGCTGTGAGGCTTTCGTTTTGGAAATCAGTCCTGTATGGAATGCTGGCGTTTATTTATAAAAACACATCTCGCCCTCGCCAAGCTCAACAATGACTTTATGGAGCAAAGCCCAGTGGGAGGATGCCAATGCAGAAGAGGCACGCAGTCGTTACGGGGCTGAAACACAGCAAAAAGAGCTAAGCGATGTCAGGGAGAGCAAAGTAAGCTCAGGGTTTGGGGCCGGGGCTGCTTTGTGTAACCTAGACATGGGAATTCCCATCTCCAGGGTAGCACGGAGCTCGTGGGATGCTGTCCCTAGCAGATGGTGGGAAATTGCTTTGGCAAAAGGGCTGGGAAGAGCGAGCCATCCTTCCACGCCTGTTGTCGAATGTGGTGACGTCTGCTGGAGCTTGGGTGGCGCACCCAGCCCAAAGAGAAGGATCTGGAGAAGAGCTGTGGTGCAGGGGAGGCAGATGGAGCTTCACCTACAGCTCTTGTGCGTGGCGGTGGTGCGGGCAGGAACTCCCGGAGAGGAGTAACGCTGTTGCTATTCGCTTATCAGTTACGGTAAACACTGTTGCTGCTCAGCTGTATGGGTGCCGTTCCAGCACTGTTTCGTAACTCCGGTTCATGGGCAGTGATTCATGGGGCTCAGCACTGCGGGTGAGTTTCAGGGCTGGCGGCCTTGGTGCCGTGCCGACCTCAGCCGGCGCTCCCCACCACAACCAGGTGAGCGCTGGTGCCTTGCTGATACCCAGTGAGGTGTAGGGAGAGGACTGACAGCACCACCCTGTGCTGTGTGCTGTGACCCGCTGGGCCCCCATCCCCAGCTCTTCCCACCCCGTGCCACCGCCCATCGGGAGCGAGGACTGATGCAGCGGCACCAGGTACCCCCAGCCCTTCCCTGCGCTCCAAGCAGCCACGGCGCTTCCTGCTGCTGCTGGGCCCGAGCCAGGCTTCCTCCTCACCCCTATTCTTAAGGGGAACAGCAGATGGATCGGTCGCTTCCTAGAGACGAGCCAAACACGGCTGCGTCTGCAGACAGAGCTGCTCTTGTTTGGAAAGGAAGCGCAGCTCCGACCTGCGCCCGCTGTGTGCGCCCCTCTCCCCATCGCCCACCCCCCTCCTCTTCCTCCCATCCCTTTGACAGCCTCCCCCCGTTCCTTATCGTCCTGCACTGCACCCATCCCTTTGTTTCCCCCCCCTCTCTGCTGCCCCGAGGTGCCCGGAGCCCTGCAGGTACCACCGCTCCTGGAGCTTTGGGGACTGCACAGAAAGAGGGGTTGTGGGCTTTGCAAGAGGCGTGTGATCGGAGCTGGCACGGAAACAAAGCAGCCCTAAGTCACATCCTATTATTTTTCCGAACCGAAGCACCGCCAAAACATCCTTTCGCTTTGGTTAAACGAGAACAAAATAGAGCGGGGAGCAAAACGGGGGGGGCGGATCCATTGGAGAACCGCAGCGGTTGGGGACAGCTGGAGGAAAACGCAGCCCCCGGTCCGCGAACGGGGGGCGAAGGGCGCCTAACCTGACCTAATCTGACCTAACCTAACCCTGCGCCCACCGCTGGGGCACGCTCGGCACACGCGGGCGGAGCTCCGTCCCCGGGCGGGGCCGCGGGAGGAGCAGCGGAGCGCGGAGCCGCGCGGTGCGGTGCGGTGCGGTGCGGTGCGGCCATGGGGCTGCGGGCGGCGCTGGGGCTGCTGCCGCTGCTGCTGTTGGCGGCCGTGCGGGGCGCGGCGATGCGGGATGAGCGGCGGCGGGCGGAGGTAGGAGAGCGGTGCGGGGAATGAATGGGGCGGGCGGGGAGCGGGGAGGGGGGATAAGCGAGCGTGGAGGGGTTGGGGCGCTGGGACGTGGCGGGGTTTGGCTTTTCTCTAAGCGGGACGTCGGCTCGCTGTCCCTTCTGGTAGCTGAAACTGTCGCTCAGCATCAGACGTTGCTTCTAAAGTTGGTGTTTTTATTATTATAATGATGATTGTTATTGCTTTCAGCGTGGCCAAAGTTAGCACCAAAGTGCTGTGGAAGCCTAGAGGTGAAAACGTCCCCTCGGGCTGTGTTTTCCTTGTGCTTGTTGTCGTTACAATCGCAGCTGAAGTTGGGGTGTTTAATTGGAAACATATTTACGTTCAGTCTCCTCGTTATCTGTGGGCAAGATAGGAGCGGGGCCGACACACAGCAGCACGCAGCCCGGTGGATTTAAAGGGGGATTCAGACTGGATATAAGGAAGAAGTTTCCAATACGGGCAGTGAGGCACTGCAAAGGCTGCCCAGAGAGGAGTGGTGCCCATCCCTGCACACCCCCAGGGTCAGGCTGGAGGGCTGTGAGCACTGATGGAGCTGTGGGTGTCCGTGTGCACTGCGGGCAGTGGGACCAGATGGCCTTTGGGGGTCCCTTCCAACCGCAGCCATTCTGTGATTCTATGTGTGATATTCCTGCTCCCATCCTGCTGATGGCAAAGTTGGTATCCCCAAATCCATCAGCCCTGTGCTAACCTATGAGGTCAGCCCCCATCCTCCCGCTTCGGAGGACAGCCCAGCTCCAAAGCTATCTCCCTTCTTGTATATCTGTGTGTGTGTATTTAGCTTTATATATACACTTACACGCACACTCAAACAAAGAGACGTGAGGATTGTGCCTCAGGGGCTGCGAATGCAGACAGGAATGTGTTTGGGAGAGCAGAGGGAGGTGGAAGCTTCAGAACCTTTAACATCCCCACCATCCCGGCAGGCAGCGACCTGTGTGTGCTTGTGCCAAAACCCAACGGTGCCAAAACCCAACGGTGCCAAAACCCAGTGGTGCTGGCTCCAGCTCTCAGTGTATCTGCAGGGAACCAAGCAGGGAAGCTGCCCCAGTGATGTGCCAAAGTGATGTGGAATGGAGCTGGGGATGCTCAGCCGGTGCTGGCTCATGGGATGCTGTTGGCTGCATTGTGCTCGGGGGCGACCGCAGTCACTGCAAGCAGCCCTGCAGGCAGGGGAAGATGCTCGTCTGAGTGTTCTTGATACTTCAGTGGTGGAAAGGGGCCAGGAATGGAGCATCTGGCAGGGGGGGGGGGGG